>JANHZT010010385.1:346097-365466 GCA_032468215.1 Stegonotus admiraltiensis
ACTTTCATGGCTCACTTCATCAGATGCATGGAGTAAATTCTTGTAGAGATTTCTTAAGTAAATACGGTGGTGGGGAGTGAAAGAAAAGGAAATGACCGGCCGGGTGGGTGGGTGGGTGGGGAGGCTGGCGAGAGTCTCTTCAGTTCTCCAAACAACCCTGGCCATTCCTTCTCCATAGGAAGAGAGGAAATTTGTAGATCTGACCGCTTAATATATGTGGAAAGAATTCTGCAAGAAAAGTCAAGAGAACAAAATTAATTTCGATTAAAGACCGTATGTCAGATAAAATTTGTAACACAGTTGTAATAGCAATGTCAGCCTTTCCTTTTGTTCCAAAATGTGGTGTAGTAAAACACTGGGAATAATATTTTACTGGGGGAAAAAATCCAGGAGGCTCATACAATATTCTGTGTTCAGTATTGGCAGAGAAGCTTTATAAAGATGTTAAAAGAGTGATGACCACAGTCTGTGAAGTGTTTTTGATTCCACTAAGATTTTGTATGGTGGTTACATGAATTTTAATTATGTAGAATATATAGGAGTTGTTGATGTGTTTCTTTTTTCTTTTTCAGTCTAGTGAAATGCCTAAACTAACTGAACAGTTAGCAGGTCCTCTCCGACAAATGCAGGTAAATGTTTTTCAGTTCATTCTATGCATAAGTTGATCTAACACAGGGAACTTTTGTTTAGAATAAAATGTACTACATAATTCAGATTGAAAGCTTAAATTGGCAAGTGTATTTTTCTAATGAGAAAAATGCATGTTTACTTTAGAAGCCTATATCATTCGTCTGCTTTACAGCTTCAATAATAATAAAAACTTTTGAAGTCCAATCTCCGTCTTAAAGTATGAACTTTTGATTTCACTTAATTGTAAATCTACCACAATGATTTAATATTGTTTTGTTGAATATAATTGGATAACATCGGTTGGAAGAGTTTTCCTCAGGAGTGCTCTACATTGGAAATGTTGAGAGCTGTCATAATATGGCTGTCATGGATTGGGTGGATATATCTGGTTACATTCATTGGCAAGGATACCCTATGTTATGCCTCTCAATGTGTTCCTTGAATTCATTTTTATTTTATAAGAGTGTCTCTCAGATCCAGAAATATTTTTTAAGTTAAAGATAATGCTAGAAATTGGCATTTTTGCTTTAAAAATGTGGACTAAGGAACATGGCAGGAACAAGTATCTACAGTCTGATTGATGATTCAAGGAGTATCATTTGGAAATCCCAATTTTATCCTATTAATGTGAGCTCTTCTTTAGCGTGTGCCAACATACAGATTTTCTGCTAAGAAACACAAGCCATTTTTAAACAAAGTAATTATATTCAGATAATTACTTTATTTAGAACATACAAGAAATTGGTAAGACATACATTTTATCTCTTCTTCAAGAATAGAAACTAAACAATGACTGATACATGTGCTTAAGAACAATTATTTTGGGGTTCGATTTGTTGATTTAAATAAAATGGGTTTTCCTTTTTCAGGAATGTGCAAAAAGAATTGCCAAAGTTTCAGCAGAAGCTAAATTGGAAGTTGATGAGGAAAACTATCTCAGTTTGTTCAGACCAAACCTGATGGATGTGGTATACACATGGGCCAATGGAGCGACATTTGCTCATATATGTAAAATGACAGATGTCTTTGAAGGTATGTGTGTTTGTTTTGTTGCTGGAGTTAAAAATTAAAAGAATCAAATACCTTAGGTTGTAAGTAATTGTGGTTGTACTGTGTCTTTTTCACATTGGTAATTATTCATAAGAAAGGAAGACTGTCCAACAAAGGATGAAAGAACATGGCGTTGTGTCCTAAGAAATGATAAATTATTCTTGCCTTTTTTCCCCAGTTCCTTTAGGAGGGAGGAATTGGCTTTCACAAATATTGAAAAACATCAGAATAGTTTTTCTTTTCCCAATCCCATTACAAATTTTCATAGGTATTTTCTTTTTTAAAAAAAACCAACAACTATGTATTATGACATTTGTACCTGAATACACCCAGCAAACCATAGTTTCTGGTGGGGTAGAGGGGAGAATTGCCAATAATAGAGGAATCAAATAGAATGGTTGAAGTTGTAAAACTTTCAGGGCTTCCATTGAAATTTCTACTCAAGGGTTCTGAATCAAAGAGTTGTGAGAAATGTGTGATGCTGCGTGTACTGCATCCTTCATTCAACTTTAGAAGATTTTTACACTGGACTTAAGTGTATGTACTGCAGAGTAAATAGACAGTAGTAATATTTGGTTTAAAACGTTTTTTAAATTGTTAATTAAATGCTCCCTGGAAAAGCAGAATGTAAATTGAATGAATAAACAAACTGCAGTATTGGCCATTTAGCTTTTAAAACTTTGTTTGGTGGTATAAAAACTAGATATTCTTTACTTTTCCCTTCCCAGGCATTAGCAAATATTGAACGTATTGTTTGCTGTGGCAACAGTTGCTTTGAAAGCAGTTGCAGCCAGAGTAAATGTCAAAGGGTTTCTTTGCAAAAATAACTGTGACATCCAAAGAGGCTTTGCAGGGTGATAAAACACACGGGCGGATAAGTTCTGTGTATTTGGTAAATGCGATTTAGAAACTAATTCTCTGACCGTGGATTGAAATTTGGTGTAACTGCACAACAGAATTTCTTCCTTTCTTGTACATGTGCTTGTTTGAGGCCCCCTTTTCCCAGGTTGACAGGTGGTTGTTTTTTTTATATATATATATAGAGGGAGAGGGAGAGGGAGAGGGAGAGGGGGAGAGGATCTTTGCTTTACTCACAAACAAGAGTAGTTATAACATCTTAATTTTTGAGAATTTTCTTAAAATACTAAAGGATCCCTAAGTTTCTGTAAATTCAAAAGATCTTGTGAGCTGTTTAAATAATTATTCCAAGGAAAAAAATGATGTTTCTTATAATGAGATTGTTAGCATCTACACCCTTTATAAATCAGGAAGAAAGGAGATTAGATATAAGTAAACCTTTCGTTCTGTCCATCTTCCGCCCACTACTATGCCGTTTATTGAGAGACAAGAATCAGGGATGCCAGGGAAGTTAAATAAAAGAGGCCTGAAGTTACTTTTGTTAGGTATGCATTTTATTGATTGCACTGAAGCAGGCAGGCAAGTTTGCATTTATAAATGCGATATAAAAGTGTCCTCTTTCATTCCCCATGCGATAAAAGGTTTTCCAGTAAGCAAATGGTTGATTTTTAAATGGGAGACCAGAGTTGCACAACGAGCTAGGTTTTTTGTGGCTCAACACTGAGCAGGGTGGGATGAATAAATTCGGTTAAGCTGCCCACAATAGCAATATCCACTGCTAAGGTAGAAAATTACGTAAAACATAAGACAAGGCACTGACAATAGCAGCATAACTTTTTTGGGGGTTAACTCCCATGTAAATTGCAAATATTTATTTCCATATATCAGATCAGCAAACAAAAATGCTTTCAAAAGTGAGCAGTAATACTGAAAGGCACTTTTCTCTGTCACAGCAAAGTACATTGAAGTAAAGTTTTAGTGACATACTGTCAATTTGGAGAGAAGGTGGGAAAATACAAGCGGCAGGTTCAGTGAGCACAGGCTCACTGAGTATCTTGGCAAATGGAATTTATTTGTTGCCTAATTTGATGTAACACTTTTTCTATGATATGACCACAAGGAAGGTTCCTTAGATGTTAATATAGTCTTTATAGCTTTTTATTTCCCTTTATTTTTATATCCTTTGATATAAAAGATATTCTTTCTCAAAATAGGTTTGTTAAACTGCAGGTTAGTGTTCCAAACGCTTGTGGCTCAGATTTATTTCCTTTTGATAACAGACTCCAGATGACTTTTTAAAAGAGTTGCTAGATTTGCAATAAGGCAATCAAATTTAATCTTTCAAATTGATGCAATTGTTCATTATATGGGCCTCCTTTCTTCAAATTGTCATCAATGGCAAAACATCTATTCCCTGCCTTAGTCTATACTCCCTAGGCAACTTTTCCAGTTCCAGCTCTAATATTCATTCACATGTTTCCCAGAATGTTTGAAACAAGACAACCTTTCATAGGTGTCTTTGCAGAATATGAAAATATATAGGAGGGAGGATAGGTAGATTCTGGGTTCTTTGTTTTAAATAACCTGCATCCACAATAAATCTCTGGCATATGCTAAGGCCAAGATATAATACATGAAGTCTTGTATTTCCTTCCTGAAGCACAGAGTGAGAGAGGGAGGGATGTCTTGGAATGCCCCAAAGACCACAAAGTAGCCCCCATGTTAAACATACATTTCAGGGATGGGTAGCCAGAGCCCATCCTACATAAAAGAAATAATCTGTGGATTTCAGAGCCACTTTTAAATTTTTTGTTATGTTCTTTTTGCTTCGGAAGAAGAGAATTGAATTGAATTGAATTGAGCTTGATTTTACATACAGCTCCACAAAAAAACCCATAGTAGAGGCAACAATCTTACTTCATAGAAAGGGCTTGTTTCTTTGTAGAAAATGACTGCTTTAACATGAATAATCTATCTACCGATTTCTGTCTATGTACATTTCCTCAGGTAGCATAATTCGATGTATGAGGAGGCTAGAAGAATTGCTTAGACAGATGTGCCAGGCAGCAAAGGCCATTGGAAATACAGAACTGGAAAACAAATTTGCAGAAGGTTTGTATGTACAATATTATATAAATACGTGCATCTTAAACTGTAGAATATATTTACAAGCGGTTTAAAATTGCTTGGCCACAAGCCAAAGTATTCCATTTGAACTGAACATGCCTGTTATAATCTGCTTGTTGCGGAGTTTGATGGGGGGGTTGGGGGTTTACCTAGGAGTCTGCTAATGTTTCCCAACAGTTAAAATAGCTGTACAATATCTTGAAAATTCAGCACTGGATTTTAGTTTCATTTTACTATATCTTATTAGCATGATGAGCAAGTAGTATCTGCCTACAACTACGCCATTAACATTGGATATATTCTTGTCTTTTTTATTCTCAACAGGAATTACAAAAATCAAGAGAGACATTGTCTTTGCTGCAAGTCTTTATCTATAAGAAGAATGTGTGGTGTCTGAACAGCCTTCATTCTGCAGCAGTTATTCTAAGAGCCACTAAAATGACCAGTGCTTCCTCTTCCCAAGCAAGACAGATTCTTATTTTGAACATATTCCATTGCTGTTTGTAATAAGTATTATACATTATTTTAATTAAAAAAAAACCAGGATATTGTGTTTATAAAGCATAAGCTTGAACCAATAGAAATTTGAGGTTTTTAGATACATTGTTGTTAACTATATACATGTAAAGTGAGCACTTAAGAGGTATAGCAGCAGCAGTCCCTTCAAAAGGCATTTATTTGTTTTTTACATAGACCAGAAATATTTGTGAAATTTTCCTTTTAAATAGCAGGAGATTCCACAGGATAATAGCTCTTGAACATATCATGGCTGGTGATTACTGCCATAGTGATTTCCATTGGTAGGTGTCTCATGTAGAGTTGTATGTGAATCTTCTTCCTCTTTCTGTTTAAATGTGCGGCCTCTCTCCTTGAAGAAATCTGAGACATACACAACCTGTAGGGACACAATAGTTGGTATTACACGTCAGCAGATAGAACAGCACTTGCATTATTGTTACTGTCCTCCTGGGCACACCAACCACTGGGTACACTCAAACTGAAAGACTTTCTCTACAAGTGGTGGCTGACACTCAACAATCTATTTACAGAGCAGGTAGGAAGAAAAGACCAATATGTGGAATAGTGAAATGTGGTAAAAGGCTGCCACAATACTGAAGAATATAGTATTGGCAAATGCAAAACTTCATGTCATCTTCTCCCCATTGCAGTGAACCTATGACACACAAAACTGGTGGTTTAAATATATGAAAGCCCCTTTGCGATTTATTTCAGGAAAAAAAAACAAACCCAGAAAGGCTTAAGTCAAATTAACTTATTTGAAAATGGAATTGATCAAATGGTAAGAAAAAAATGGTTACAGCTTACAATAAGGGTTGCTACTAGTGCTCCCTGGATGAGTCCAGTCAATACGTCGCTCCAGTGATGTTTGTAATCAGAAACACGGGAGAGGCCCACGTAAATGGATGAAGCAACAAGTCCAAACTGGATTGTAGGACGCAAAAGTCTTGCCCAGTCATTTTTCATTCTGGCCTGAAGATAAAGCTAAAACCAAAAAGGCACACTCTCAGCAAGAGAACAGAAGATCTGTTAAATATTTAAAATTTAAATATTTTTTTGTAGAAAATACAATCACCTAATGGATAGTAATGGATATAGTATCAGCATTGCAAAAGGTGGGTATATCACTTTGCTAAGATAAATGTAAAGACAACTTGAGTGCTGTTTCTTCATATTCATTATTGTACTTAACATTTTTACAGACATCCTTTCTATCAGCCTGTATATATATGTATAAAGTGTGGCCCATTTTTAAATTCAAAGTGGTACAGTGTTCAATAATAAGTTATAGATGTTATTATGGTTGTCTTTTCTGAATAAGGAGATAGTCAATGTCACAATCATTTCTTCAACAGTCACTGTGAAAAAACATTTCCTCACAAATATTCTGAGGTGTCTAAAAGTTCTTAGTTAGAATATGGCAATATTAATCACAAAACAGTATCAGTAATGACCAGAACCAGACGTAGCATTTTCTGAAGGAGCTTCCACTTGTCTTCAGAATAGTCACACAACTGCTTCTTTTTCCCAAGCAATATTTGCTTAGAACGGACCCTAGTTCCTCAATATCCATAAGGGAGGAGCACTAAGACGTTGGCAAGTAATTCATCCTCGTATACTATAACTATTCAACAAATAATTATATGGTATCCTGGGCATGAAAAATGCTAACAGGAGCAAATTGTTGTGTAAAGTCACACATGCTATGAACACATGCAAGTCGCATGTGTGCTTCCAAAAATAAACATGAAAAGCTACCTGCCTGCCAGAAACATTAGATCTATCTGAATGAATGCACATATGCAGACTTAGGTTTCTGAAACTAGTGATTACATCACCCTTTTGGTACTCATCTGTGTCATTCTGCTATAAAAAGACTAAAGTTTAATGCTATATGGAGCAATTTTTAAATGACAAGGTAAGTTTTTCGTAGATTCAAGCTGAACTTGGTCTGATTTTCTTAAATGTTTGTATAATTGAACTTTAAGACATTCTACAGGCATATTCTTCGAAGATGAATGCAGGAGTTTTGACACGAAGGCAGGTATGAAGTTCAACATAGTAAAATTGCATAGTAGTGTTCCAAGCCAAACAGTTTTCTCTAGACCTTTTTTGTGACTGTGACTGTTACACTAACGTAAAGCATTTATTTCCAATGAGAACTAGAGCCAGGAGTTATTCTGGTGGTCTAAAAAAAGCAGGCTGGCATTCATCCTTTTTTCCAGTTTAGGAATTCCACTGAAGAATGCTTTACTTGGCTAATATGGTTTCTACACACAAGCAATTGCTGTAGTTGGCAGAGCGACATTATACATGTAGGAGGGAAGGTGGTATATGTGGTTATGAGTGGGAGAAAAGGTGGAACCTTAAGACAGTCCTTTAGAAACTTGTGGTTCGAACACAAAAACGGGTTGAGTGCCTGGGAGTTAGGTGGTAGCTGGTAGGATTTCATCCGACTTGCCAATATGTCAAAATTGAATGAATGATTAAAATGTGGTGTTTGAACCTCCCTGAAGTAGAAATGGTTTCATAAAGCAGGACTCTGAACAACTGAGATGGCAAAACAGGAAACGTGGCTTTAATGTTTATTCATGGATTTTATTTCCATATGTTAGGGGCACTAAGTTGCTTAGTGTTTTGCCAGGCTCCCGGCAGAAATAAAGAAGAAACAACATTTGCTGCACTGTCTCTCTTCTTCAGATGTTAAAAGAATGTGATTAATGAGGAAATAAAATACATTTACGACTGAGGCAAATTAAGTGATATGGGATTCTTCTAAGGTTAGAAGGGGTTGGGGTTGGGTCCAGCATATTTGATGTCTCAGGGCACATCACTTTCTGGGACTTTATATCATAAAAGCCCTGAAGGCTGAGAGTGGCAGGAGGTAGGATGACCATAGAGTTCCTCTGAGATCAGATCTCTCTATTGAGGGAAATGCAAAATATTTTTATTCTCTATTCTAAAATCTATATGCCATTGATGCCCATTTGTAGATTATAAAGTTTACAAACTCATCCTAAAGCTTCAAAAAGTCTATTGTTAACATTTACACAAGACACCATATATTAAAACTGAAAAGATTCTGTAATCTTCATTTCTTTTTATCTGCACAAGTAATTTGCAATCATATTCATGTTACCACCAAGTTCCACCAGCTTTCAGAAGCTGTTTATTGGATTCCATTAGGCTTTTCAAGGTGGAGATTATTGCAAGCATTAGGGAGCTAATGATTTAATACATTAGAATCTTTTTAAATTGGAGTGACGTATAAATTGTATAAATAATACACAGGTGAACCAAGAATTGTATTTCAGTTTGTTCAGCAATTGGGAGGTTTCCAATGGATTTTTCATGAATATTGTGCAAGCTTTTGGATTGCTGCCAATTGCAGGGAGTACGAGGGGTTAAGTGGTTACAGCAGAGTGGGAGTTTGAAAGATGCTGGTTGTGGAGACATCAGTGCCAAGGCATTTCTAAGCTTGCTGGCCCTGAGCAAAAGGATGGAGACAAATGACTTGTTTATAAATTTACAACAGCAATTTCTCTACCCTATTCCAAAGGTGGTAATTTATATTGTATTACATGATATTGTATTTACAGGCTACATTTAAAAGTTTTTATTAATTCAAAATGACCTCCCCGTAGGTCATGACCATCCACAGGTTATATCAAGATATGTTTAGATAAGGTAGGTGACCTTTCACCCATAATTAAACACAATTTTTGCTACAAATCTACTAAGTATACTATTCCTGGCTTTTGATCAAAGACTTTTTTTCATTGGAAGTTGAAGTGCAACCCTCATTCCGCTACCTTCCTTTTTCAAAAAGTACCATGGATCCATTTAATATATTTCCAAGATGAGAAACATTTGCTTTCTGAGGCTATAAACATCACAGCCAGCAAACTTAAAAGGGGTTTTGGAACCACCATTGAATAGTTGAAGAAGATCTGACCAAAAAAAAGAAGAGGAGTAATATGTAATTACTTCTAGTCATTTTCTCCAGTTCTTTGTTCATAGACTGCCAAATCCTCTGGATGTAAATACAGAGCTGCCTCAACAGGACACAGATTTTTTGGGGTGGGAGAGGGAGATGATTCTTAGTGCCTGGTTATGATGTGCTCCACCACAGCAAAATGTTCCACCATCATGCTGTTCTTGCTATGTGTCTCCATGCAATTATAATCTGCAATGAGATCTCTTCTCACACAGTCTTGACTTAATGGCTTATAAAATGCAAGCCATACATTATAGTTTGTTTTTAATATCTACAAAGAACTACTGAATGAAAGAATGGAGGAGGAGGTGTATGTCTACAGGAATCAGACTTCAAAGGCTGTGAGATAATCAGATAATTTTTAAGCCTTAAACTCTGTATTGTAGCTTCAGCCTGTTTTGTCATATACACTAAATGTAAGTCAGATGCTTGCAGATCATATTTAAAGCCAAGACCATCGAAAACAAGGGATTTTAACTCAGGCGATCATCTTAATTCATAGCCCTATCTTGTATAGTGACATATACAATGAATACTTCTGCTGAATACAATCCCTGCTGAAATAGAAGGATGGTGCAGTTATATATGTCAGCTGGCGACCCCCAGGGGGAGACCCTTCTCCCTCTGGAACGACCTACCCCTGGAGATACGTACGATCCCAGACCTTCGGACTTTTCGTCGGGCCCTTAAAACTCACCTATTTCATCTAGCCGGGCTGGCCTAATCCCATTTTTCAGTTTTTAATTTTTCGGTTTTAGATTTGTAATTGATTTTATTGGGGTGTTTTAAATTGTGGGCCGAAATTATTTAATATCTTTTTAAATTGTTTTTAAATTTTGTATGCTATGTTTTTATTTTGGCTGTTCACCACCCTGAGTCCTGTTGGAGAAGGGCGGTATAAAAATCAAATTAATTAAAGAAAAAGAAAGAAAGAAAGAAAGAGAAAGAAAGAAAAAATGCTAAAGGTCTCTGTAAAGAAATAATGAGGTAGCATAACGGATCATTACCACCAAGGGAAGCCATTGAATGAAGTGGGCCCAGGCCAAATTTTAAAGTCACCTAAAGGGGCACGTTGAATCCTAGTCCTGGTTTTTCTTTCCAGGGCTAAATTCTGTTCATCTGGTGTGTTTATGATTCTCAATGGAATGAAGGCAGCAGAGGGAAAAGATCCAAGCAAAACAACACTTGGTCTGGATAAGGAAAATTTAGATACCTGAACCAGTTGATATAAGATTGCCAATCCCTTTTTTAAATGTCTTCAGGTTTCTTTTCTGTTCTTGACATACAGAGACAGACCCCTTTATTTCTATAGACTCATGAGTGGACATTGTTGAATGTGTGCAAATCTCACACCCTATTCTTTGAAAATAGTTAAACGTTTGGAGGTAGCACCAAAAAAGGACCAACTGATTTGGTCAACAAACATGAAGAGGTTATACTTTGGTCCAAATGTAGGCATAGGATTGAACTAACCCCACCTTAAAATTTTCTTTAGAAGATTTTTAACGTATTTTGATGGAGACTTAAATCCAGTCAGCTAACCCATTTTGCAGAGCTAGTCTGCCAAGCAAAAGATAAGAGGCTGAAAAAAGCCTCTCCACTGCCAAGACTGCCACGGTCTACACAGAACACACCTCTAAAACTCAGCCTATAGTGGACAAAGCATGCCTACTGCTTTTACCTTAGCCAACAGGCCCTCCTGCTGCAGGCTCTCCTAGGATACTAGACACTAGGGATAGTATTTAAATATGGTGCTTTGCTACATATGGAAATTTGCAAGCCTCAGCTGCTTCAAAAACTCTTCCCCACTGGTTCTAAACAGATGCACATGCACAGCTATGTAGATTCACATTTTGACCCGATTTTGAAATTTTTTGATCCCTCTACAACTCCAGATGAGTCTCTACCTTCATTTCACACTGTCAAATTATGAAATCTGTTATGGCAATCGTGCCAACTGCCCTTGGTAGGATGCAAGTAGTATTCTGCCTGGGGTTGTGTTTTGGTTTTTTGGTTTTTTACTCTTGTTCCACAGAGATTGCTGCCTGCCTGATCAATGAAGAGGGCCAGTGATGTTATTAGCCTTTAGCAGTAGTCTCCTGATGCAAAGGATCATGTGATAGTACGAACATCTTGTCTGTAGTAGGTGGGATTTCACTCTTTACCAAACTAGCAAACTTTTGATTTAGTCAGTATGCCAGAACCACCAGTAAGGCAGGTTCTTACTGAGACAGGCAGGTTGTAAAGGCAGGACCTGTCAGAATTCAGGAAATAGGAAATTTCTACAGTATGCATGGTAAAAGACATAGATAGGGTGGGTTCTCATGATGGAACACTTGGCAGATACATGCAAACATTTTAGACAAGATGAGAAATCCATGGGAGAACTCTAGAATTTGTGAGATTCCCAAAAGTTGTCAAACTTACATAAGCTGCCTTTGAAGAGTGACAAAAAGTGTTTTCCAATATTTTAGCTCATACACCAGTCACAGTTCTTCTAATTGGCTTGACCAATATGTTGCATGTATCATCTCACATACAGCATAATTGTGCCCTATTGTTAGAGTCCACAAAATCGTCATCTATTACTTGATCAGTTAGCAGTTGAGGTTCTCCTAATGTGGATGAAAACCAAAGATGCATTCTGTGAGTCTGAGTTAAACTTAATGGTAACATATCATCCACTCAGCCCTTAAAAAGCAAATACTAGTCAGGACTCATTGTGTCCTTAATCTGTCGTAAATGTACTGAATGATCCTCTGAAGTGGCTTTACATTGGTATTTTTAATTATTAACAGTAACAAAACTGTCATCAAACAACATTTTATCCAGAGATGCGGAGGAGAATTTCTTCCATTGTGTTTTTTGGGTCACAAAGCCCTTTAAAGAGGGAGGAGTATTGTACAGAGATCAGTTTAGCTGACAACTTCACAGTAGGCCGTCTCTTCAAAAGTTCAAGAGAAAAGAAGTTAACAGCATATGCTATTCATAAAAAGGAAGATATGATAAAATGGACTTTTAAAGCATTGTGGGAAAGCCCCACAAACTATTTCAGAACAAAAAGCAGAGTTACTTAGCAAAACATTCACTTAGTTATCATTGAAGCCTATCAAGATGACAAATATATCAACTTGTGAGGCTATCTGAGATTGCTTTGAGGTCAGGCTCCTCTGTGCTGTGAGCGCCACCGTTCTTGCCCTACTTGGTGTACAGCAGTCGAGGTAACAGAAGGCTAGATCTGTTTATTGTCGCTTTGGAAGAGGAATTGTGCCATCTTCCTTGAAGGAAGCCATGATATGCATCCTTCTCAGTGAGCGCCACTTTGACCCTGCTGTTCTGAGAAATAGTAACTTGTAGCCAACCTCCCATTTCAAGGAAAGATTGTTTAGAGGTTGGTGTGGAACATTATATATACCTGAGGTTCTTCATGGAGGATAGATGTGAGTATAAAATAAAACAGCACACGGCCAGATATATACAGAGTTTTCTCAAGTATTTTTCCATACAAGGAAACCCTAGCTTAAATACAAAGGCCCAAAAGTCAAATCTGTAACACTGACACATATGCCATATGTTTGTCATAGCTTTATACCAATAATTAGGCAGAATGTATCCACAGCAACAATGAATTTGATATGTTTTAAGCTTGTGGTGGTAGTTGTAAATGGTCACTGCACATGTTCCAAGCGTGTATACAGCTAACGCATGTCTGCTAAGTAATAATCATTGCCACACAGAGATGACAGAAGATAAACATCTGCATTTCACTAAGGGCCAAAAAGACATGGACATGACTGTGTCTCTAGCTTACCCCTCCCCCCATGCGCTTAAAAGCATTTGGACTCAGTTTTCTTCTTCAAGACAGCAGCAGTTGGGGGAGGGGCTTTTGTTCTTGCCTTGCAACGCACACCCCTCCCAAAAAAGACAGCCAAAACTCTTCCCCCACAATTTGCTAAAAACATTCTTTCATATGATCACCACTACAAGGCAGCAACAGATAGACAGTTTGCTGTCGATCGTTGGGAATATCACGACCCAATGCTGGTGGCCCTATATTTTGGGAAACCAAAATCCATGGGGAGCAGAGAAGGGCATACACTCCTTTTACATGCCCGCCCACTTTTAGTTTTTCTTTAAACTGGGGAAACTTAAGACTTTTAACAGCTACTTTATAATCAGAAAAGAATGATGACTTTTTTGATGACTCTCAAAACTTTGGGTTGAGACCAAGCCCTGGCAGATTGTTCAGTCTCTCAACCCAAAATATATTAACCACTAAAGTGGTTAATACAGTAAAAAAGGAGTAAAAGTAAAAAATGTAAAAAACGACCAAACGTAAAACATAAGCCAAAAGAATAATACAAAATAATATTGATACTACTGTTACCACTGTAAGCTATGTCTCTAGGACCAAAAGAAGTATTATTATCTAAAACTAAGGCATAAAGCTAAAAATTTAAAATAGATATAGATTAAAATAAAATAGAATAAAGTACCATGCTGTATATAAATGTACTTAGTAATGATCAAAAGCTAAGCACTGTTTTCGGCCATGACAGCTTCCTGCAGCCCTCTGCCAGTGGCCCCCTGAGCTCCGTTTTCGCTGGCAGAGGGTTGCAGGAGGCCATAGCAGCCAAAAACGGAGCTCGGGAGCCCGCTTTTGCTGGCAAAGTACTTGGACTTCCACAGGTACCCCCGACATGAGTGACATTGAGCTAGCCATACCCACCATGGCCACACCTACCCTGGCACACCGAGGTCAAACACAACCCTGATGCAGCCCTCAATGAAATCGAGTTTGACACTTGCCTTAAATCAAGGGATGTTAACTTTTGGATGTTATATGAATTATATGCCTAATTTTCAAATGCCTGCCAATTGTTAGGACTAAATTTATCTGCTCTGCCAAATAATTTCCTTGGCTTCCATGGGCTAAGAAGAATGGCATTCCCTTAACAGACTCGTTGAAAGTTTCCTTCAGGCTCAGTCAAGGACTGTTACTGCTGAGAAAAGCCCAAAAAAGGTAAACACTGCAAGATGAATATGGTGCCTAGGGACTGCATCCATGCAGCCTTCCTGACAGTCATATGAAATTAATTGTCACTGCCTTCTTATGGCCTTTTAAAATTGTTATTTCTCAATTTATGTTAGAGGTCTAAAATTCCCAAGCAATCCCCTGTCCCAGCATATGTGGTTGGTGTAGTTGGTGAAGTCTGGCTTGTTAGTGTCATCTACTAAGACTACAGCAGTAAAATGGGAACAAAAAGTAACTCAAGAGTTCTTGAATTTAAAATAAATACATAAACCATGTATCTGTGAAACAAACAAGTGTTTCAGGTAGACTTTGACTTATAACCATTTGTTTAACAACTATTTGAAGATACGACAGCCCTGAAAGAAGTATCTTATGACCAGGCCTCAAACTTTAGACCATTGCAGCATTCCACTGGTCACATGATCAAAATTTGGGCATTTGGCAACTGACATGCATTGACTACAACTGCAGTGTCCCAAGTAACATGATTGTCATTTGTGACTTCCCAGTGGACTTCCAACAAGCAAAGTCAATGTGGGAAACCAGAAATCTGCTTAACAACCATGGCAAAAAGATCATAAAAATCAGGTGCAACTCATCTAATAATCACATTGCTGCACAGTTCCTGTCCCAATTGTGGTTCTAAGTTGAGAACTCTCTGTGTTAACATTGCTGAAAAGAAACAGCAATACTATGTCCAATGAATTTTGATAATTTCTGAATTTATGTGAATTATAACATGGATTTCATTTTATAAGAAGTAAAAGATAGCATTCCTTTGAGTCCAGCTTGATTCCTGTTGACTTCATGGACACAGCCATGGGGTTTTCTTTGCAACTATACAGCAGTGCTTAGTCAATGTCTTTTTCTGGGCCTTTTCCTCCCTAATGCAGTCCTCTCCTAGGATTTCTTGGAAGTCTTCTATTCAAAGACTAAGCAGGTCTCACCATACTTAATTTCTGAGCCCAAGGGCTGAAATGCAGTAACAGACCTCTGCAAGGTGGCTTTATTTCCTGTGGCTCCATCACTACGGCCTTCTTAGGAGCCATATGGAAGCAATTTGCCATTGCTTTCTTCACAATCTAGCCTGCAACCCTGGAATTTCCTAAAGGTCTCATAAGTATTAACCAAGCCCTCTTCTGCTTAGCTTCTTACTCAGACTGGATCACACAGATGCTGCCATCGGCTGAGTAAGATACATGCAAATGGTATCAATTATGATCAATGGCATATTTATCTGTATATCTGTCCTAAACCATAATATGATATGGTTGGCTAAAGTTAACTTTTTTATGGCTTAGCCTGTTATGTAAGCAAATCTCATTTGATACCATTTAATATCTTGTGCAAATCCAGATTAAGAGAATCATATAAATGCAGCCTGTATATGTTCTGGAAGTGTGGAGGAACTTCTAAAGGAGTGTTTGGGGGTGAAGGTTCTAGAGGAGAAAGGAAAATGTTTACTGATATGATGCTGGATTTCAAGTTGTGTTACAAAATAGGTGTGTGTGCACCTTTTTAAGCAGGTCAAGGCTACCCATTAGAATACAGTAGTGCTAGTGGAGGGGGGAGGTCAGAAAGGACCAGAAACTTCACTGAGAACAGTAATTACAGTGAGTTGGGGTTCAGCAAATCGATTTAAGTAACTAGCTGGTTGGGGGATCTGCCAGGCCCAAACAAAACCTTGCTCAAAAAGCATGTGGACCTTCTTACAATCTGGGGGATTTTAAAGGGCAGAATTTGAAGTGAACACTGTGATGGAATAAGGAGAATACGAAGTGCCAATGGTTTTTTCAGAACTGCAATCTAGTTGTCAATGTGGCTGGATTGCACAACTGTAGTTTTTGGGTTGGCTTTGGGATTTTGTTTGTGTGCACAGTCAGTCACACTAACATATGTGAGATTCCTTTGGTCCTCCAGAGGCTGGAGTCTGAAGTGTCTGCTTATGATTAATCCAAGCTGTGAGTAATGCCACATGTGAGGAACTGGAGAGTCACGAGCAGCACAGACTCACAGCTGGAGCCAAGCGTGCAAGCGGCAGGATGAAGCAGCTTGGAAAGAACATTTGAAACAGGTTAGCAGATGTCTCCGACTGACAGGGACAAAATCCTGCACTATCTAATGGAGCGTACATCTGTATGTTGCAAGAGGCAAGACACTTTAATAGGAAAGAGCTTCACAATTGAACCAACTCTTCCTTGCAACATACAATAATACCACCAACTCATTCAAGAATTGAGAGTGTTCCTACAGGGAAATTCCTCAGACATTCTCAAGATCCATTCTCACTCATGCTATGCCCAGGGAAAGGAGGGGGAGAGAGTTTCTCCATGAAATTCAGTATGTCATTAGTGCTTTATAATGTATTGGCAAGAATACTTTCTGTCCAACGTTCTTATTGTAAATTAAGAACATGAAGCTAAGGTAAACTGTGCAGCTTTTATTAAAAAGAAATTGCTTAGACATATTGTAACCAAAATTCACTTTCAATTTATTTCTTCAGATTTCTTAAATCCCACCTTTATTATATAAATAAGTCAAGGCATAAGTCTCCAGCTATGCTGGCTGGATAATTCTGGGAGTTGAAGTCCACAAATCTTAAAGCTGCCAAGTTTGAAGACCTCTGGTTTGGAGGAATAAAAATGTGAGCACCACTTTCTCCTTCTTTTATAAATTGGTTTAATCCCTCCAAACAAATGGGCAGTTTCTCTAAACTGAAACAAAAAGCAATGTCAAGGCAAATACAAATTAGGTTTGCCAGTTACTCTGACCCACTGAAGCAAATGAAAAATTTGTCAATAATAAAAAGAGGTAGGAATGCTCTTCTCATTTGCCTAGTAAAGGCAAATGAGAATTATTTTCAGCACCAGCTTAAAATGATTCATTGAGTATTTTTTAACATTTGGTTTTTATTGACTTTTGTACTGCTGACTTTCAAGATTTATGATTAGGTTTTATTGTGTTGTTGCCCATCTGTTGTATAATGGCCAAAGGACCATCTTGAAATAAATGTTACTGAAAATAAGAATACTATAGTCTTGCTTCAATTACTTCTCTAAAATATGTTTAGGGTACTCTGAATGTGATTTAAAAAGCAGCTCAGCACTCCCAAAAACTATTACAGTTCTCCACTTCCACCCAGACCCAGACGTGTTCAAGAGGATGATTGAAAACAGTCCAATGGCACCCATGACAGCTCTATGCAACTGAAGCTCTATCCCTTTGTCACGTTCACACAGAAGTGCATGTAACACATGTTAAAAAGCGGCTGCATTTTGATTGCACAATTAACAGCTTCATATTTTAACCCCTCCACCTGTCCACTCTATTAGATAAAAATCATTGGATGCCATTAATCTTTCTGAAGTTGAATTCACTTTTAAGTTGCAAGACCCTACCAAATATGGAAATACAGGCATTCTTTTTTTTTTCGGGGGTGGGGCAGGAGCTGCATTTGCTCAAGAGATAATTTGTTTGGGATGGCATGAGAGGTGGCACCAAAGTAAGTGATAGCAAGACACCTTCTCTTTCCAAGCATCAGAGAAGAGACATCTCATTCTACCCCAAAAAACACTGGCATAGGGGTAGAAAACAAGGAGAAGGCCTATGGATTTGCAGGCTTATCTTCTCCAGCCAGAGCTGGTAATTCTCACTCCCAGGAAGGGAAGGTAGACCTGGCCAATGCCACAGGCTTTTATGGGCCAGCCTCCCTTGAGAAGCTAAGTTAGTTCCCCATCCCATTCTACTGAATTTTCTCCATCTTAGTTAAAACAAAGCTGTTGAGACCAACATTTACTTTTTTCTCTCTGTAGTTATTCCTATTTTTTACCATGAATCTTTTAATGTATATTCTTCTTGTATCTTATTACAGTCAACTATCAGGAGACTTTGCAAATTACAAAGATTTGGAGATTTATTTTGTTGTATACAAAATACATACATTCTGATTTATTATTTTATTAAACAAACTTAGATAACTGCTCTACTGGAAAGAACTATAAGCAGTGAACAGTATAAAAACATAGTAGACTAAAAAAAAAGATGATTTAAAACACTAAACAACACTGAGGCCTCAATAAAACTTGTATTCCTCCATCTTTATCTCAGCTCCATCCACATTCCGGTCCTAATCCTGGGGAAAAAGTCAGGTCTTCACATTTTCCGAAAAGTCAATAGAATTGAAGCCATCTGTATCTCTAGATGACTTCCACAAGCCAGGCGCCACCACAGAGAAGGCACACTTCAAAGGACCAATCAGGCAACAGAGCTTCACTGTGGGGACCTGGAGCATGCCTACCCTACCAAATCTAGGAAAGGCAGAAGCCACTGGGGACAGGCGGATCCATAAGTAAACAAACAAGCAAACAAATGTAAAATCTCCATCTTCTAATTGCCCTATCTCATTCAAGGGATTTCTATCAAGCTCGTAGCTGTAATACAGCCTATATGGATAAAAGGTTCCCCAAGACTTCATTTTCTTAAACAGTTTTGGATATAATCAATTATAGCTAAAGAGAGATTTGCTGAGAGGCAGAGTGAGTCAAAGTAATTTCCAAGACTGTTCCAAGAGATGGCTGATGCAAGAAGACAAGAAATCAGTTTTTCAGCAGCATTTTAGTGCAAGACTGAATATTAATAATACCAATGTAATTGTGACTAAAGACATTCCAATTAGAGTACTGTGTAAGAGAAAAGAGAGGGGGAGGGGTTTACTGATAGACTTCAAAAGAAAACGATTCCATTTCAATGTGACAAATTGGAAGGTGTGGCTTGTTTTTTTTACTTTTAAACAGGAGAGGATCTGATTGAATTTTGTCCAGAACACAAGAGAATTTGGTCGCCATGATGTAAAAAAGATGTTGAGACTCTAGAAAGACTGTAGAGAAGAGCAACAAAGATGATTAGGGAACTGGAGGCTAAAACATATAAAGAACGATGCAGGAACTGGGTATGTTGAAGGACTTTTGCCACAAAGAGGCTATTTTCCAAAGCACCTGAGGGTAGGACAAGAAGCAATGGATGGAAACTAATCATGGAGAGAAGCAACCTAGAACTAAGGAGAAATTTCCGGACAGTTAGAACAATTAATCAGTGAAACAACTTGCCTCCAGAAGTTGTGAATGCTCCAACACTGGAAGTTTTAAAGAAGAGAT
>JANHZT010010385.1:365566-377279 GCA_032468215.1 Stegonotus admiraltiensis
AATCCGGGTCCTCAATTTACCTACCTCGAAAGGATGGAAGGCTGAGTCAACCTTGAGCCTGGTGACATTTGAACTCGTACTAATTGCAGGCAGCTGGCAGCTAAGTGCTAGCACTTAACAGCACTTAATCCGCCGCACAACCGAGGCTCCTAAAACTTTGATATTGGTTATTTACGCCCCAAATGTGGACAAAGTAACCTTCTAATTAGGCAAAAGAGCCACCTTGGTCTAATGATGAGGGCACCAGCCTAGAAACTGAGGCCATGAGTTCTAATCCCACTTTAAGCATAAAAGCCAGCTGGATGACGACTTTGAGCCAGTCACTCTTTCTCAGCCCAACTTACTTCACAGAGTTGTTGGTATGGGGAAAATAGGAGGAGCAAGGAATATTATATATGTTGCCACTTTGAGTTGTTTATAAAAATCATACAGGTGGAATATACCACATTTTTTGGAGTATAAGACACACTTTTTCCCCCCTAAAAGAGGGTGAAAATTTGGGTACATCTTATACACTGAATGTAGCCCTGCCCACCTGCCAGCCCCCATCCTTTGGCCTCTGCCTCCCAGCAATTTACCTCCTTGCAGCAAGCAGCAAACAGCTCGTTTCAGCTTCAGCACAGGCTGATTAGCACAAGCAGCTGATTGTCGGTTGGATCAGCCTCCTGACCCTCAGCTGTTTCAGGCTGCAGGGATTGACATTGCCTATTGCTGCGCAGCAGTGGTGGGTTGACCCCAGTTCGGACCGGTTCTATAGAACAGGTAGTAAAACCGGAGGGAGGCTCCGCCCATCCACCCCAACATCATCAAAATGCGAACTGGTAGTAAAGGTAAGTAGAACCCACCCCTGTTGTGCGGGCCTCCGCTGTTTGCTGCAAAGAGGCAAATTGCTGGGAGGCTGATTTTTTTTCTTGTGCTAATCAGGCTATGCTGAAAATGAAAATGAAACTAAAGCAGGCTGTTTGCTGCAAGTGGGCTAATTGGTGAGAGGCAGAGGCAGATTTTTTTTTCTAGTTTTCCTACCCAAAAAAGGTAGATGCGTCTTATAGTCCGGAGCGTCTTATACTCTGAAAAATATGGTAAATTAAATATTTATAAATAAAATAAAAAATAAAATAAAAGGATGATGAGCTTTTCTTATGAAAACTGGTGTTTAATGGAGAATTGGAATGGAATTATCTCCCCAAAATTAGAACTTTTGGGAAAAATATTAAAAATAAATCAAATTACTAAAAATTTTGATTTGACAGACAATTTAAGGTTTGTATATGGAGACTGAAAAATGTAAACTCAAGAGAATAAATATATCAGAAATATCTACAAAGAAGGAAAGGTTGGTGAAGATGCTGGAACTTGCTGAGATAACCAAACTGACTTATTTGATGTAAGACAATAACTGTTTACACCTGACTAGAAACGCCTGATGTACTTTTTGCATAAAAAAGAAAAAAATGAACTTATGATTTATTGTTTTGATGATTAGACATGATAGATCATAGAAAGAAGGAAGTCATGGTATAACTTTAGAAAAAGAGATAAATTTATAATTATACCTGCAACTGCTATAAAAAGATGACTTGAAGCCACTTTTTGTATCTTCTTTTCCTTTCTTTCTTGCACTTTTAGCTCTCTTCAATTTCTTTTTTTACTTTATATTCATTTGTATTAGTTTTTAACCTTTGTTTTTAAAACTTTCAATTGAATTATATACTATATGAAAGCTATATTCTTTCTATGCAATATAAAAGAATTAAAAAAATGGAGCATCCACACTTGCTACTTAATTGGGATTCAGACAAATGGCAATTGTGGTTTCACAAATTGTCTTTTAGAGTTGGTTTAATTGTGTTATAATGGTAAGCAAAGAGGGATGTCCTCCACATCAAAAATACCGCAACTAGGCTCTTGTACTGCCATCAGATGATCAACTTCCTCTAGGGCAGTGGTTCTCAACCTTCCTAATGCAGGACCCCTTTAATACAGTTCCTCATGTTGTGGTGACCCCCAACCATAAAATTATTCCTAAAACCATTGAAAATATGTGTTTTCCGATGGTCTTAGGCGACCCCTATGAAAGGGTCATTCGACCCCCAAAGGGGTCCCAACCCACAGGTTGAGAACCACTGCTCTAGGGTGAAGAAGTGCATCTCAGCATTGTTTAAAGTATTGCCAGTTGCTCTGCCTTGCACTTTCTTCTTATGCAAGAACTTCCACCTAAGATTCAACTTTAATGTATCTTTAGTTTTGTTGAGTTTGGCTATGTTCCCTTTGCTATTTGCTACCTTAACAGCATAATGGTCAAACTATTTTACCAGGTCTATTTAAGACAAAATACACAAAAGGCAGAATGCTAACTACATCTAAACCCCAATCTGATTACTTGTTCATCTGTCCTGAAAACATCCTGTTAATTCAATGGAAGTCTGCTGGTAGGTATTGACCAGCATTCCAAACACCCCCATTCCACCCCCATATCACTTTTATTTCATGTGTCCCTTGCACAAACAGCCCGAAAGAAATTCTGCTGATGCAGCAAATATTTCCACCTCAAACTTTTTAAACATCATAACCAGCTGCTAAAAATACATATACTTACTGCTAGAAACAGCATGCAATACATGGAGAACGACGAATGTCCAGAGTAAAATGACAGCCTGAAAAATAATAAGAATAAATGCAAATAAGTGAGTGTGCATTTGTTATTTTTTTAGCATACAAGAATCTGTTCCTTTAAAAAGGGGGGAGGGGGATGCAGAGCAAACAAGATTTTTTTCATATTTGAGATGCGAAATCTGAATTTGGCAAAAATAAACTGACTAACCTTGGACAAGTTACTATTTCTCATACATTCCTAACTGGAAAATTGTGAAGAAAAATGCTATGCTGAGTCCGTGAAAGAGAAGTCAGGGATATAAACAGATTCAAACAGAAGCAACGGGAGCAATAACAGTGCTTTTGTAGTTTACATACAATTTGTAATTTGTATTCAAAATGAGTTTTTAGCCTGAGTTATGTTCACTTGAATTAATAAATTAAAATGTTCATCTATATATTGATCAATGTTTTAGAATTTTAACATTTATCTATTTGATTCTGCACTGCCTTGAAGTTCGGCTTGTCTACCCAAAAGGTTATGAGAGTATTAATCCACAATATAAACGATGCAGCATTATTAAAACATAACTGTGAACAGCTTGGGAGATATAGGATTGCCCAGTTTTGGATTTTATAGGGTGGGGTGCTCAGTTGGCTTTTGGGGTTCTCACAAGTTTTGATTCTTAGCCTTGATGCAAGGGGTGATCGTAACCTCGCAGAACTAGACCATATTATCTCCATATATGGATGGAAAGGATGAGAGTGAGAGAAGAGCAAACACTGCGTCTAAACACATTCATGCCAAGGATTTCAGACTATTACAATTAGTCTTCTATTCTTGGATGCAGCGTTGCCAAAAGACACAGCCAATATAGCCTGACCTTTCAACATCAGAATGCACCATAGTATATTAGCTATACTTTCATGTTTCCAGACACAGATTACCGTAAAGATCATGTCTCTTCTAGAGAACTTCAGAGAAAGTTATTAATGGTACTCTAATTCCAGCTGGAAATACCTGTCCTTTATAGCTTATCAGTTCCCCAGCTGCATTTGTTTTTCTTCTCTCAGTCGCTGCCTGCCCATAATTTTAATATTTTAAACAGAGACACAATAGAGATACTGCTAAATGTTCCCCCACAACCTCTTTCTTCCAAAGGCAGCCTGAGAGCAGAACATTTTGTCCTTCCTGCCAGCCATTTATTTTCCAAACTCTTGCAGCATTTCTGAAGACAACGTCCTTCAGTCTTTGTCCCTCCAGCCCTAGTTGGTAAATAAGCAAACCACAATGAGAAAGTGTCCCTCTCTGGAAACGCTAACCCTTATTTAGTTTTATTTCATCTTCCTCTCCTGCCATGTTGTTAAATTATTTAAATCATCCCAACAGAAGATCATACATCAGGTCTCAAGAGCTTTCAGGAAGTTATTGTTTCATACCAAGTGCCCTTGCATACTTTTCTCCTGGAAAGTTTATTTCAACAAGTCAGATAGTATAAACCTAGAGTATACATTTTATTTTGACTTCTCACTCTGGCCATTAAGGCTAATGTTAACACTTCTTTCCAGAATAACCTATTTAAAAATATGAAGGCGCTACTAAGCTAAAGATATCTGGCACCAGAGCTCTTTCTAGGTTCATTAAGAGAAAAACAATCTAGAAGAGATGGGTTTTTTTCCATCACAAAACATACATGGCATATATCTCATGAAAAAACACTACAGGTAGTCCTTGATTTATAACAGTTCACTTGGTGACCGTTCGAAGTTACGACAGCAGTGAAAAAAGTGACTTATGACCATTTTTCAGACTTATGACCGTTGCAGCATCCCCATGGTCACATGATTTACATTCAGATGCTTGACAACTGACTCACATTTATGGCGGTTGCCGTGTCCCTGGGTCATGTGATCCCCTTTTGCAACCTTCTGACAAGCAAAGTCAATGGGGAAACCAGATTCACTTAACAACCGGGTTACTAATTTAACAACTGCAGTGATTCACTTAACAAATATAGCAAGGCCAGGCGTAAAATGCATCAAAACTCACTTAACAAATTTCTCACTTAACAACTTAAATTTTGGTCTCAATTGTGGTCGTAAGTCAAGGACTACTTTAACAACATAGTGAGACATTAGATTTAGATTTGTAATGTCCAAAATTAATTCTTACCTGAAGAAGGTTCTATTGTACAGACCTTTCACAAAGCCATCAGTATAACAATTTGGATACTGAAGTGGCATGTTTTGTACTAGAAATCAATTTGTATTGTGATCATGAATGCAACCAAATTATGTTAACCATTTTAGCTCAGATTACAAAATCATATTTCACACCACTAAAAGTTAACTCAAGGAGTCACCCTGAGTAGAATGAAGGCTCTAAAAAGGGGTGTTTAAGTCGCAAGAAAATATGAGGCAAATAAAGAACCATGTAGCAAAACCTCCAGATTTTTGGAAGTGTATAATTTCTAGAAGCTAAGCTAGTTACATCTTTGACAACTGTTCCCACCAAATATCTAAGTTTTCAAATTACAAGTTTGTCCAATTCATATTTTAAAAATTCTTAGAATTGATTTTTAAAATGTGGCCCTCTTAATAATGCTAAATCAAGATGCTGCGGAAAATGTTCTGAAAAACAGGAAAGCATTCACAAATAATAGCTTATAAACGGAAGTTATTAACAACTAATTGCCCTCCCTAAGTATGAAGATGCAGCTTCCACATCCCCATAGCAGTTTAAATCTGTTGCTGCTTCTTCTCATCTGTCCCACATTTCAAGGAACTCTTTGTGTTTCACAGTTTTTGAAGTTGGGCAATTGTTGATTAGTGACATAACTGACATCTTTCCCCTAAGAACTGCTAACTCTCAGCATATCACTGTTACTCAGAGCAACTGAAGTCATATGATAGCTGACTTAAACCCCAAGGATAATGTACAGTATCTACAGTAAGTAGTCAAATTTGTAAGAAAAATAAAAGCTCATCCATTTTCTGGAGGCTTAAGCATTTGCTATTATCTTCTGGGAAACATCTGTATAATTCTGACCTGCACCCAGGCATCATGGATAGTATAACCATCAGGAAGCAGCACCCAGAATCAAGTATTTGGCATATTCAACTTCTTGACATAAATATGGGTGTAATGTAAGCTAACCTAATAGTAAGCTGTAACAAGCTCTATAGAGTGTAATAAAATTGGACAACAATCCATCTTTTCTCTTACTCTCATAAAAATCAATATTTTTTTCTTTTTTGAATTATAATAAAATGAAAAAAAAATCAATAAATTGATCAAAAGTAGATAAACATTTATGTAAGCATTAATTTTTAGAATTGCTGCCACAACGTTTGTTAATGGCCACTACTTTAAACATGTTTGAAAGTGGATCAGACAAAATAATGTATGACAGGGCTATCAATAACCACTTCCTCAATTTGGGGCTCTCTGTGTTTTGTTGGACAATAATGTATTCATTTTCAGGCAGCAGATCCATCAAGTATGCTGGTTGGGAATTCTAGGAATTATAATCCCAAAATTTCTGCAAGGCATCAGGCTGGGAATGCTACATTTATTGCATCTTTATGTTATGCAGCATGTCCTTTTTGAGGAAACCTATGTTTAGTTTTGCCATATACCAAAATTGCCACAGCTTCTCAAACAGTGTGAAGAGATTGATTCCATCCAGAATGCAACTCTCTTTTAAATAAAATATAAATGGTAAGAGGATAAGATAGTCAGATTTCAGAGTTAACACGTGCTGTAACAAGTCACTATTCTAGAAAACATCAAACTGTCCAGCATATTCAGTGTATAAAACATTAGAACAAACCATATTGCAAAATCCAACTTCACCATCTGGAAAACTGGCATTTCAAGATATGATGTGTTAAGTGGAGGCCATGTTTTCAATCTTGTCACAACTGCATTCTTGAAGCCATCTTTTGAATTGAATTTTAAATCTAGCAGATGGTATTTTGCAACAATAGAGTATTTCATAAAGTGTTTCATAAAGACAGAAAAACATTCATTACATCAATGAAGTTACACTGACGGTTAAAACTTAATATTCCAGTACTCAACCACAATATTTTAGAACAGTTTGATTTCAGCGTCTACTCTTCTTGCAGATGTCCAAGAGGATTTCCTATTTCCTGACAGCATAGAACAAAGTATTTACTAGTAAAATAATTTTTTAGCAAATAGTTGCACCCATTACTTCCCTTGAAGTACAGATTTTCCTTAATCGCACTAAGAAGCTTTTTGGAGATGACTGCCGGGGCACTGATGAATTGCAAAAAACATTTTTTCTCAATAATTTTCTGAACCTGCTAATTATGATCACATCCCCCACCCCCAACAGTAAGAATAACTCATATTTCACTGACAAGACTTTTTTTAATTAAGAGTATGCTTTGCATGCACTTTAGCAGAAATGCCATCAAGAGTTACACTTGAAATGGAAACCTCATAATCATTGTACCGTTACATTATTCACTGGTGTTTATTTTGGCTTTTGACTTTTAGGGGAGAGGCGTACATTAAGACTCGTCTAAAGGGAGGTATGATGGCAAAAGGTTTAGGAGCCAAAAGATATTAGGATGCTCTCTCCAAGCCCTTTCAGATTTGGATCTGCACTCCAGAATTGGAAGTGGTAGGAGGAGGGAAAGAGGGCAGCTCTTTTGTCTTTAAAGAAGCCTCTTCAAGGGTCGGGCAGCCTGAATAACCAGCTGCATTTTTCCTGTTATAAGCAACAAAGTTTTAAAAACCGGATTCCATTTGTGCCGTTTCCAACTGCTTCAGGAAGGCTGAAGCTGATTCTGCAGGAATCATTTTCTGTGCAAAAAGCCTTTTTAAGTTGCAGGCCAGTCCTTTATTAAACGGAAACTTCTGCAAAGTATTAGCAGCTACACATCCATTTGTCTTCCTTGTCAAAACCAACACACCACGTATCCAGCTGAAGCACTGACAGAGCTATCTCTGGAGATGTTTTTTGACACATGCTTCTGTTAAAGGTCACGCGATGGATGAGTACTGTAAACTCCATTTTTATGTCTGATTGCCAAGTGCCATCTCAGTTACGCCAAATGCACAGAAGTCAAATCGATTAATCAACCCCTGCTATGGAGAGTCTTTGGCTCTTGATTATATAGCTGAAAATATGAGGGCCTGCTTTCTGTTCATCCCTGAAAAGACAGCTAATTTTAAAACTTCTGAATATCTAATTTCAGGGTTTTAGACAAGTGAAACTATACCTCTGGCCCTGGGATTTGAAATGGTTTCCAAAATACAAAGAGTATTACCTCAGTAAGAAGTCCCTTTACACAGTTTGTTTGATGAGAAAGACAGAATCTGCTTTGATTATAGGCAATGAAACTGTATCCTACCCAATCTATGCATACTCCGCCTGTGCTATATCAATATGTAACTCTCCAAAATTCCCATGCGCACAATACACCTGTAAATGAGGTCTGTAAAATCTAACAGAAGCCATTTCACAAGTTCAAAAAGTAGTTGGGTCTCTCATATATGAAAGAGCTTCTAGCCAGTTCTGAAATCCAAGTTCATATAGACCAAGAATTTCCATAGTATCTTGCATGGTCAATTATAACCAAGTATGAGCAAGAAAATTGATTTCAGTCATGACTACAAGCTCAATCACTGACAATCTGCAAACTCAAAATGGTGGCTTGTATTAAATAAACTGTAGAGATACTTCTACTTTTCTTATCAGGTTGTTCAACACATTTAATTCTAAGTTCCACGTATTCTATATATGCATGGCTCTAATACTGACTGTACTTCTTAACAGTGTATGGAACGACTGACTGTCATCCACAGCTATACATTCATCTGCTTTGGAATTTAATAATTAAAGCTGGTCATTTATCTCAAGAACTATAAATTTCACCTAGTATACTTCATGCTGTGGCCAAAATGGAGAAATGGTTGAGTCCTAGAAAAGAGTTTAAGCTGGCTTTATTTCTAACCATCTTACACGTATAAAAGTTCAACACTACAGGGCTTCATTGTCGGAAATCATTAACACATGGGTCCCAATTTTTAGGTGGCAAATGCTTTGGAAATTGACATCATGGCCACTTTACTTCAATCTTTGTTCCTAGCAAGCACTTACAGAAGCATCCTTGGTAAAAAAAAGAAAGAAAGAAAGAAAAAATATGCTTAAAACTGACACTTTACAATATACAAGGTTCCTATTTTTTCTTAATTAAAAGAATCTAAAACAAACAAAATAAAATGGATGGTGGTGTTTTGCAGACCAGAAGAGAATGACTACTGAGGTTTGGAGGCAAAATGTTACTACTTCGTTTTTTAAATTTATTTGTTTCATTAAACTATCTTTTTAGGTAAATTAAAATATTTTAAGCTACTAAACCGTGCGGTATTAAAAGAAAGAGCGCGAGACTAGCATAAATTAAGATGACTTGTTTCCTTTAATTATACCTTTGATACATTTGGGGAAGTAAGTCAAGTAAGGTGGGTTTAAATTTTATTTTAATATCAATATTGACATATTCAAAGAAAGACTCAGCTTTCAGTTTAAAGAAAATTAAAAACCTGACTACAAATAAGAATACAGTTACACTGAAAGACATGACTAATCTTCAAAAATATCCTTTACATAAGATTTATTGATTTATTTCTGTTTATATGGCTGCCCATTTGAACATGATTCTGGCAGCAAACAGCAGTTGAAAACTTAAAATAATCATATATATATTCATTCTTCATCTATGTAGTTGTAAATGCATGTTTGTACAAATAGGCAATTATTCTAGAAACTATTTATTCTGTCTTTAATTACCGTAAATAACTAAAGCAAATGAAGTCATGCAAAACGAATATGAAATAAACTGTTACAGTTGTCCATAAACTATATGTAGTGTGCCAACACTAACAAAACTGGGAATCAATTATAACTGAAGGATGTATTTTTCTCAGGTTTTAATCAGTGAGAACAACTAACCAGTAGAATGGCTTGCCTTCAAAAGTTGTGGATGCTCCATCACTGGAGGCTTTTAAGAAGAGATTGTACTGTACAACCATTTATCTGAAATGGTAAAGGGCAGTGATGGCTAACCTTTTTGCCATCGCGGGCCAAAAGTGGGGGGAGCACAGGGGGTCATGGGCGTGCATGCCTACACCCATAATTCAATGCCCCACATGACATCCCCCCCCACGATCCCCCACGTATGCAAGCACAAAAAGACTCCATGCCCCATTTTGGGCCTAGCAGACCTACCTGAAGCCTTTGGAGGCTGGAATTGGCCTGTTTCCAAACTTTCTGTAGGCCCATTTTTTACCCTCCCCAGGCTCCAGAAGCTTTTCTGGAGCCTGGGGAGAGTGCAAACAGCTTCCCCCACCCCTCCAGAGGCCGAAGATGCCCTCCCAGAGCCTCCACGCAATCCCTGTACATACTTGCCATCCAAAATGGGCCATGTAGAGACTCCTGGGAGGGGAGGGGCGACGTGGACAGAGCCAGACAAAAATCAGCTGGCCGGCAAGTGCATGCATGCTGGAGCTGAGCTAGGGCAACGGCTTGTGTGCCCAAATATATTGCTCTGCGTGCCATAGGTTCGTCATCATGTGTATAGGGTCTCCTGCACAAGCAGAGGGTTGGACTAGAAGGCCTCCAAGGTACCCTCCAACTCTGTTATTCTATTTTCTCTGTTCCTTTAATATCATGAATAGTATAATGGTATCTTTACAATAATAAATTTCCTAACCTTTAAGATCCTGTAAGGTTTTTCTTTTTGTTTAAAAGGCTAAAATGGTACAGGTAATCCTCAACTTACGACCTTGTAAATCAAGGCAATAAGTAAGCAAACAGTTACGACAGACAGAAAGCAATACAAACTGTTACAAATCATGGTCATGCTGCAACTGGTTGTAAATCATTTTGCTTGTAAACTCAATTTTGTTTTAGGAGGAACTGAAACTTCTCTTGCCGTGCAGAGATGTTAACTCCCAGTTTTACTGGGTACACCCTGCGTTAAGACACATGCTCCAGAGCTGAAACTCAGTCACCACACTAGAATCTGCACCAGAGTAGAACAAGGGTCAGCAGGCTATCAGGCAATGCAAAAGGACTGAGCTGGGTGGCAGGACAAGGAATCTCCTGCATTTTATCATGCATAGATTTCAAGACTTCACTGACTTCTGACTATGAAAATTACAGCTCTGGAGTTATTACTGTGCATGGAATTAAAGAGAAGCAGCTAATTTTTGAAACCATCTCCTTTCCTTTCTCACATTGCTCTCTCACATCTCATTTTGTCTATGAATAGACCCTAGGATCTCTTCTTTTGCCAACTTTACACTTAAGCCCCATTGTCCTAGCCCTCCTTTCATATGGAGTATTTTTTCCTCTTACTCAAAGTCCATGCATTCATCTAAGAAAAACATCTTTCCTTTTGTCTTCCTCCCAGTGTTACATTTATCTGAATTTACACTTCTCCTTCCAAGATTTGTTAGATATAAATCTTTATAGCTTTCTAACATGAAAAGTAAGCTAACTTAAAGGACTGTCCCCTATTCCCCTACCTTTAACATCACTTTCGATGATAAAACTGTTTCAGCAGATTGGGTTTCAACTTCTGTTTTATATCACCAACAAGAAAATATTTCATAAGAGGTGTTAAGCTATAAAGTGGACTGAAATGGCAAAAGGTGAGTGCAAGAGCTGAGGCAATTCCATGTCCCAAATGATTTATGCACTGCTCTATGGAAAAAGTGATAAAATAAATCAAATCACATAGCGTTTTCTGTGATGTGGCAAGCTTGGCAGTACAAATTCTGAAATTGTGAGCCAAAAGAGCAATGATTTCTGCTAAAAAACATCCCTCTGACTGCTACTAAAGCCAACACAGAAAAAAAAAACCAACCTAAAAAATAAAGTAGAAAAATTCTTACAAAATGAATATTCTGAGAGCGGGTTGTTATTCTTTTTCTTTCTGATTTGAAGGAATCTTTTAAGTACCTTAATCAGTATGAAAACATTAATTGATGGATTGATAGTTGGCTAGATAGATAGATAGATAGATAGATAGATAGATAGATAGATAGATAGATAGATAGACAGACAGACAGACAGACAGA
>JANHZT010010385.1:386330-399605 GCA_032468215.1 Stegonotus admiraltiensis
CAAACCCTATATTTTAACAGGAAAAGTAGGGGGTCGTCTTATACGCCCAGTCGTCTTATACGCCGGAAAATACGGTACTGTGGATGGAATACAGCTAAGTTTTCACACCATCAATTATAATTCTGCTTAGAGAGGAAAAGCAATGTTTTAATACTTAAGTGCCTTTCATCTGCAATCTTCCTTCCCTACTGACTTTCTCTTAAAACAGTGATATTCTTTCAGCAACAATAAAAATAAATTCTTTAAAAGCATTTTGTTCCTCTGGTGTTTTTGGCAACGATCTAAACATTTAAAGAATTTTGATTCAAATAGGGTTTGGGCATGCCACAAGTAATTTGGGTCCTTCCTTCCTTCCTCCTTCCTTCCTTCCTTCCAATTTTGGAAATGGATTGCAATATTCAAAAAAAGCACAAATCTGAGATTTTAATGGAATTCTGGCTAGTTCTTTCTAAGCCATGGCATGTTGCCATCCTACCTACAAGAACTGCAAGGATCTTTTGGGTGGGTTTCTTGCATTTTTCATTGTATTTTTATAAGCCCTGGCATTCCCATAAAAATTCAAATCCCTTTCCTCCTATGTCTGGGCGGTGCCACTCCAGCTACATACCAACAACCTTCACAGCTTGAATAGCAGGAAATAAAAGGAATGATTCTGTACAGAAAAACAACTTCAAGAATGTGAAATGTGCTGTAATTAACACATTAATCCTTAGGTTACACATCTGTCTAGCTCTGCATAAAGCCTATGCATCAAAAGGGAGCGACAAAGATCAAAGTGATAATTAACTATCAAATCACCAATGCAAATGTTTTCCACTTTTTTCATGGCTTCAGTTGTTTTATAACTAGAATCTTATTGTACTGGCAGCATATGCTAATTTGCATATGCTAATTATTTTGTATAGTACTAGTTATAGTACTAGTTACTACAGTACTGGAATAGTTTTGTTCTTCTTGTTGTTAATAAGAACAAAACGTACAATATCCTCTGTGTGCTAGTGGAAGACAAATGATGAGACATCGTGAACCCTATTTACAAAATTGTTAAATTTCCACTTTTATCAAAAAGAAAATATGAAATATTTTCATGACCAGGCACAAACTTACCTTCCTTCGTTAACCTTTATTTTGTCTCCAAGGCATTTGAAGTTTTCAATGTAACCAGCACTGCAGTTGATACGACGCCAATCTGGTTTACATATGTCCAGAAAATGAGGTCTCAATCTACCTATTGAATATTTAGCAATGTCTGTCAAAGATTGGCTAACAGCTGCACCAAAAATGAATGTCCCCAGAGCCTTGTAAATAGCAGCAACGTAGTTATTTCTCACAAATGAATTAGAGTGCAAACAGTTGTGATATACCGAAAGGGCCTCTCCTATGATTATCTGGAATAAAAAAGAAAAGAATGTTTTAAAAATTACAACACAAGTAAGAACACACTGCACACTCAAGTCTGTACATGGGCTTCCATTTAACTAGGTAACAATTAAGCATATAAAGGTTCTATAAAAACAATTTTGTAGAACCTTTAGATGACTGGTTCAAAGAGTAATCAAAAACAAAGTGAAGGAAATATAAACTTTCATGTTTTTTTGTTCCTGTCTGGGTTTTAATGAACAGATAACATGAATTAGAAATCTTCCCCTCTATCCTTACCACCAGACAAAACACTGATTCCCGGAAAATCCAGCAATGGTACCATACGCAAGGAACACATTTAACTTTTCATCAAATTTCCACTCATTCTTAACCTTTTATTCAAAAGAAATGGTTTCTTTGCCAAGAACATGTTCGTTCTGGAAATTCAGGAACCAAGTGAAAAGGCTAGACAACAATGTTCTTGCCAGAAATGTTAAAGGCCAACTTTTAAACATGGGAACCTCCCAGCTTTCAGCTAGATGGAATCTTTTAAACCGGACACGCTTCCTTCAGAATATAATGGTTTTCTAAAACAAAAACAAAGGTGCCAAAGGTGGAAATTTAGAATTATGGAAAATAACATTTTATAGTTTTGGTATTCAACTTGACTGGAAGGATTTGTGCCTATCTATTATAACTTTAGTTATAATACTACGTGGATTGTTAATTATAACCATCTTATTCTAATATAATGTTGCAAGTTCTAACTATGGATTTGTATCAGTTTATCAATATTCTATTATGCTTTTATTGCCGAACTTTTATCATCCATATATTTCTCATAAATTGCCTTGACGGAGCTTTGCTCTTGAAAGTGATCTACTTCAAGGATCATTTAATAATGGTAACTTCGTATATGATGGCTTAGTAAGTGGTAGTCCAGGAAATATTGATATCTGACTGAATTACACAAGAGTTGGAGTTTTCAAAAGCTCTATGGAAAATGGGAACAACTGTCCTGGGCTCACATATGAAGGCAGCAACCTCAGCACTGGCTAACAAAGAAAAACCAGCATAGAGTAGTCAATTTCCTTTATTATTCTCAGGGTTAGAGTAGGTGGTAAATCATCTTGGGAACATCTTCTCAAGGAGTTTCATTACATTTCTAGGCAAAGCTACTTCTTAGAGAAGCTATTATGTTTTATATGTGACTTTATGGAACTTTACAGAATGGACAAGATACTTAATCTTGTCCTGAAATATTTATAGTTTAATATGTTATGTCACACTTGTTGCATAAAGTTTGATTACCACCGTGTCAGTTTCAGGGCAGGGATTTAATTAGCATTATTGTCAGACTATCATTTTGTGGCCACAGAAACTCCTCAGTCCAATTCAGTTAGCAGCATTTTACTCAATGGTTCCATCCAAGCAACTGGTTTAATTGCTGGTAGCTATTTCAACCCTTATGCAGGGCTAAACATTTTGAATTAGTTTTGAATTCTTATGTGATTTGCTCATCTCTTTGGTCCATAATTTTAAACAGAAGAAAAACAGGAAGATGAGTTACATGATTTTTAAATTTGAGTGAATTGTATAGATCTCTCTGAATGTGTGATAAATGTGTCTCGATATATCAACTGAACTTCAGCGATGTCTACAAACCAGTATCAATAGTAGTAATGAGTGGGTATTTGTTGTGTTCACATGTCTTATGATATGGTGTCCCTTAAAGTTCTCCCATTTTTCCTGTTGCTCAAAAGTCTTTCACAGAAATAACAGTAGCAACCAAATTCAATATAACCCTTTTATGGATGAGACACCAAGAAGCATCATCTTGTATCAGGAGCCGTAGAAGTTCCATTTCAGTTTCTAGAATGTTTGATAGACGTTCAGAAGCTAAATGAGTCAGAATGTTATGCTTTATTAGTTGGGGATGTAAAAATAATATTGACTGGAAGGAAAAACATTAAGATTGCCTCTCCATCTTCCCTACATGTTGAGATATTACAGGTGCCAGGGTGGAACAGAATCATGTATTTCTACAAGATAACGTAGCATAGGGGTGTTAAACTTAAGGCCTGCGGGCTGCATCCAACCCATGGGGTGCTTAGATCTGGCCTCACGAGGCCGGCCTGGAAACAGTGAAAATGGAGCTGGGGGGAGGGGCTATCAAAACGAACAAAATGAAAGGAGAAATGTTTCCCCCTTTGCATTTGAGCATACAAGAAAGTACGAGAAAGGGAAAGGGAAAGAAGGGAAGAGAGTAAGGAAAGAAAAACAAGGAAAGAGGGGAAGGAAGAAGAAAGGAGAATGAAGATGGAAGGAAAAAGAAAAAGGAAGGAAGGAAGGAAGGAAGGAAGGAAGGAAGGAAGGAAGGAAGGAAGGAAGGAAGGTTATGATGAGTGAGGGTCTCAGGGAAGTTCTGCCTTTAGCACTTGGCCACCACAAGTGCCCACCCTACACAAGTGACATCAAGCTGGCCATGCCCACCTCCAGCTCTCCAAGGTCAAACACAACCCTGATGCAGCCCTCAATGAAATAGTTTGACATGCCTGCTGTAGCACATTCAGCTACAGCAATCTTCATTAAAAGGCATATGTGCCTATGTAGGTAATCACAAGACATGATTTCTATTATGCCCCATGAAGTTTTCTTTTTACAGCTTATCAAAATTTAACAATGTGGCTACTCACTGAATTAATAATAGTGTTATTATATCTGTGCTGCAATGTTTATAATAATATGTCTCACTATGAAATATTGCTTTTAAAGACCCTAAGGAGTGAGTAGGCCTAGCTTTCTTTATAACCCATTCCTGAGTGATTCCCTGGAATCTACTTGCTTTCTGAGAGCTTGATGCTGAAAATAAGGTTATGAGTCAGCCAGAACTGAAAATGTCACCATCTCAGATAACAGCGTTTAATTTGTTCAGTAAAGCATAACATATCTGAACTTAGGGGTGTCATGGAACAGAGGTAGTCTAGGTTTGCTGAAAATACTTGGTAATTGGGTTTCTCAGGCTACAAAAGATCAATACCAAAATATTTTATGGACATTTCACTCCATGTGGCAGCAAGAGTTTGTCAGTCCAGTTATTCAATCTGATTAAGAACATACATATCTGAACTTCAAAACTTAATACTTTTCTTGTTATCATGGTCATTCAGATTTTAGCAGCCCAAATATACTTTCATTTCATCTTGGAAAATACTTGATCTTGCTTTTTCCATCTTCATGATGTCAACATTTAAAGGCTTTTTACTTAGTTAAATGCTGCAATCTATTGTTCACAAAATGCATCTGATTTTCAGAGGCGGAACAGTCAAAAAGCCAGTTCTAGGCATTGAGATATATTTTCCATTAAGTAGAATACAGTATGTACTAAATATATAGATTAGATAGTTAATAAGACTGGAAAAAATCCAGACTGGAAGACATCTGTGTTTAAAAATACATATCTGCGGGGGGTGGGGAATAAGGTTAGAATGATTTCTCCATTTATGTGCTTCATACTCCACTCAGGTCTAGGTGCTTTTTAATAAAAATAAAACCACAACTAATTATTGGATTATTCTTCAGGCTCTCCAGATGACAATTAAATTACCTAATTCTGATTTATTTTCTACCCAACATATATATGAAGCTAAACATAATGAAATGCCTGTACTTATTCATTCATTTATTTATTTATTAACTTACTTATTCAATTTCTATAGCAATTTCTAAGCAGTCTTGGGCTAACATACTAAATTTCACTGTTTTGAATTATTTTAATACAGTTTAAGTTTTTTTCTATTATACAATTCTACACAAAAATTTAGGCATGCCTAATAAAATTATATATTTCAATGAATCTGTAAGTAAACAGAATTTGACAAAACTTGTACATCAAACAAAGGTAAATGTGACATATTTCTATAAATCTGAATACATGGTATTTTTTATAAACAGTTATTACTTTATTCAAAATAGGAAAATAGTGCCTATGGCAAGTGCAATAATCTGATTGACACTCCTTCAATTTTTATCACCTCCTTTGGCAAAAATCAATAGTTCCTGAAAAGGAAAAGAGGTTAGATATTTCAAGACAAGTATTTGGAACATGCCTCCCTATCATCCATAAAGTACTTAAAGGGGGGGGATCAAAGTTTTGGAATGTCTTCATATTCCTCCATCTTGAATAATATTCAAAATAATATTGAATAATATTCAAAACCTGTAGGAGCTCTCAAACAAGCAATGCATGCAAGGACACGTTAAAATATTTTTAAACTTGGGAAGAATGGGGTGGGGGGAACTAAAATTCAAAACCAGAATGATTTGGAAACTATTTATTTCTGCTAAAAGGGGTACAATAAAGTACTGACAGAAAGGGTGTGCAGTTTTCCATATCTACCATATTCATAGTTTTCTTATTTGGAATCTGTAAACAATTGCACATAAATACTGTATGTCAGTTTCTGTTTACCCAGGGATTCCCTGAAACATACAATTTAATCAGGGATGCCTGAACTTTTTCATAAAACCATGTTTCCTCTGCTTATATAGTTTGAATGAGACTTTGATAGGACAACGTTACACTAGAAGTCAAGAAGACTAGAATTTTTTTTAGAAACTCAGTTTTCAACAAAATATGAATACAGAAAATCAGGTGAAAATCCATCAAATGGCTTTTTATAAATGCTTAGTATGAGTTGGAACAAACAAGGCAAATCTTTTCCTTTTTAGTTAATGTGGTCATGAACCTTGAGAAGACCCTTGACTAAAATGGTTTGAAACTATTTTTAGAATAAGTCACTAGTAAAATAGCAAGAATTGTGTTCTGGGAACTACTGAGATCAAGCTATTTTTAGTTAAACTCAAGATAGCAGAAGAACAGAAATCAGAAGGAAAGATTAATCCATTCATTTATGCTACATTTCTGCTGCAAAAATGTAAATCATGTTACTTTAAATCATCAACAGCCACTTTTCCCACGTCTTAAAAAGGCAGTAATAAATGTTGTCTCTCTTTCAATATGTACACATCTGGGATAACAAAATGGGCATGCAAGGCATTTATCCAGTCATTAAGAAATAGGCCTGCTTTGATGTCATAACTATTGTACAATCATTTTTCAGTATAAGAAAAAATCTTACTAGAAGTAAGCTAGACCAGGGGTGTCAAACTCAATTTCATTATGGGCCGCATCATGGTTGTGTTTGACTTTGGAGGGCTGGGGTGGGGGGTGGCCATGGTGGGCGTGGCCAGTTCTACGTCACCCTTGTGAGGGGTGCCTGTGGTGGCCCGAGCACTTTGCCAGCGAAAACAGGCTTCCGAGCTACGACAGCCTCCTGCAACTCCTTCACTGGCAGAGGCACCGCAGGCCAGTCCTTTGCTTTTTCCAGGGTGGCCCCACAGGCCAGATCTAAGCACCCCACAGGCCGGATCCGGGCCCTGGGCCTTGAGTTTGACACCCCTGAGCTAGACTGTAATAAATGTGCAACATAATATTAGAGATCCACAATCATCTATCTCAATGCATTAAAAATAAAATTCAAATATCACTATGAGGTCCAATTGATTCATTTAGCAAACACAGGAAAGGTGACAGATGGAACTCAAACAACATTCTCTCTATAGAGATCATTATTTTATTTTTGTCGTCTATAATGGGAACACTAACAGAAAGAGGGAGGGAGGGAGAAATTCCCATTAAATTAAACAAGTTGGCAGCCTCCTATAGCTCTAGTTGCAGCTGTTCCAAGTTGCTTAAATAGCTAATTTAAAATAAAAGGCAAACATACAAAAATATTAAATACCACAATCATTCATCATCTAGGCTCCTATAGGAGATCCCATGTAGTTTACAGATTTTGGCAGCTGGAACCAATGAACTTTTCACAAAGGTTCAAATGACATAAAAGCACCATTCTTGTAATGGCCATTTTAAGCAGTTTTCTTTCTTTTTCTTTGAGAAAAAAAAAGAAGTTGGCATATTTTACATAATAAAGGAAGGGTGGACAGGTGGAGAAAACAATATTTAGTGTATCCTCAGGATTGTCAGTGAGTAAAATAAAGAGAAGTACATTTAAGGGTTCAGTCATTGTATGTTTATTTGGATCCACTTAAGAATGAATCAAGCTGTAACGAGAAATTAAGAATAAATGCTATGCAGTATTCCTGTACACAAAGTCCTGAGCAAGGTGATATACAGACCAAGGTAACTGTCACAGAAACTGTTTTCATCTGAAGTTATTATCTCATTTTTCTAGAGGAAAATCTTCCAGCATGGCTTACCACTTTTTGAAGTAATTTTTTGCTTCCAATCTTGTAACTGAATATATAACAAAAAGGAAAAAGGTGGGGAGATAGAGGGAGAGCAAAAAAGAAACTTAAATAGATCATAAAATCACAAAAAGTCACAGGTAGGTGACACAGAAATGGGTGAGATAGCCTGATGATTTCCAGTAGGTGGTAATTCAGAGAGAGAGAAAATGAAATTATCTTTAGCAGAGGACATGGGACCAAATGTTTATTCCCTCTTTCTTTCTGGTTGTGCTAAAGATGCTGATCTCGTTTGAATTTCCTCTCAGCTTCACACCCAAACAAAGTCTTTCTCTCTTTATCCTTCTTTGTGGATAATTTAGTCCACAAAGAGAATCAAGAAATAGGGAGGATACAGTTGGGAAGGACTGCAATCTCTTGTTTACAGATTAAGTATATAAAATAATTCCTCAAGGATTTCCTGTGGGACTTGACTTTGGATTTTTGCCCTACAGGAAATCTACCAGGAATAAACACTAGCTTTTAAAAATCCACAAGATCACGGGCAGGGTGACCATGAGCCAAAACGAAGTGTCCATGCTTCTCCCAGATCAAACTGCATGATGGGTGTAGGATGGGGATCTTATTTACTTTAGAAATAGTGGAGAGGACAAAAATATTTACAGAGCTTAAATATTTTAAGTGCACTATATTTATTCAGGGAGGGGAAGAGGGAGAGGAGGAAGGGAGGAGGAGGAAGAGAAGGAGGAGGAGACTATTCTCAGATATCTCCTGTTACTATTAGTAGAGAAAAGTTCCATCTAGCCATTTGCCAACCATTTTTTTTTAAAAGAAAGGTAATTGGCCAGATTGGAAAAACATGTCTCAAACTGAAAAAAGAAGAAGAAAGTGTGTGAGGTTATCCAGATTTACTTTTACTACAATCCTGGAACATGATATTGGACTTGGATTTCTCCTTCTATGGAAATTCCAGAGTAAATGATTCTCCAGATCAGGACATGTCAAAGATGATAAAGACATTTACAAAAGGACACTGACCTGGACAATGCCTTTATAACTTCAGGGGTAGTGTGTGCAATATATGGGGCTGATCATTTTCATCTACAATTTTACTGCTTCTTCCCTGTACGTATTTTTCAAATTAAACAATTTAAACCTAGTATTATCTCCTCTAATTCATTCCCATAAAATAAGACTTATACAGCATGCAAACAGGTTAATAAAAGCTTTAAGAAACATTGTATTTTGAAGTTTTAAAAAAATGTAGAAAAATTCTGTTAACATTAAAAAAAGAAATAACACCCTCCATCTAAACAATTTCTTCTTATCCGAATGAAAGGCTTAAATCAGTGGTATCTTTCTACCGGCCAAGCAAGCACTGTCTTTGATATCATATTTACTCAAAAATACAAGATATGACAAATAGTCTAATGGAGGAAAATGAGGGATAAAACTTACAACAATTATATCGAGAGGAATAATTATCCCCGCTAACAACTGATATGAAATGGTGTCATCTTTGTAAGGGTACTGGATGGATTCATCATTACAGAACAGTCCTCGCTTGAAGGGAACACCCCTCGCAGTCAGAATTGCAAAAGGCAAGGCAGCTAGCAAAAAGAATAAGATAATTGTGTTATACAGGATGTTTTAGAAATTTTTAACCCCAAGTCTTTCTATCCAGAATCAGGAGCAAAGTCATGGAGGCAACATGCAGCAAGTTGGACTATTTTCTATACATAGTTCTGTGAAACATACTTTGAGACTTATAGTATAATAAAAGCTATTGTAGGGAATAAGTTGAACTTGTCTGACTTCTCTTCACCCATATAAATAATTTGAAATCTACATTCAATTATAGCAAAAGCTGCATTGTTAGATTCTCCACCCACTCATTTGTTTCTTACTGATAAATTAGACATTTAGGATTTTTTCCAAGTTCAGGGTTTTTCCTCAGAGACAGGAACTTGAAAAATTTGAAAATGCGATTAGTAAATACACCAAATATATCAAAGCAGGATATAAGAAGAATCAAGCAGAAGAACATGGAAAACTTGGTCACTGATTATATTGTAAAATGCATAGGACATTACTGTTTGCGTCTTTCTCAAACATTTTCTCCATATATTCATTTAACATGAACCTAATTTTATAATTAACATACAAGAGAGAAATCCGTAATTATAAAAATGGTAGATTTGAAAACCTGAGCTTGAATGAGTGTATGTACCACATTTAATTGGCTTTGGCTTAAAGCAGGGCTGTCAAATTCATGGCCTGTGGGCCAGATACGTCACACACGGGCCACACCCGTGCCCAATTTAGTGAAGGAGAAAAAAGTCCCGATACGTCACGTGATACCGCTGTGACGACACGAGTTTGACACTTCTGGCTTAAAGGAATCCGGTGGCTACTGAAGAATTAGCTGCTGTAGTAAATCAAAAGAAAAATAAAGACACCTGCCAGGAATAGGGCTCAGTCCTGCTTTACCCAAAGACATAATATGCTCTCAATTTAGCAGGCAAAAAAATACAGGCTGGTGGAAGCTGTAATCTAACACATTTGGGCAGATTAGGAAAGGCTGATCTAAGATTAAAATCTGTAACTCAGTGTGCTGCAGAAACTGCACTGTGCCTTCACTGTACGAGCAATTAAGTGAATTCTAGAACCAAGAATGTGGTAACAAAATATTACCTATGTTCAGTCTAGCAGGAAAATATTAAGGAATCCATCTCAAAACCAAATGTCAGAAAATCAGAATAAAGCTTTACTTGCTAAAAAAAAACCTGAATTCCCTCAATTCTTGCTAATATTCATGATGGTTTCTTTATAGCAACAAGGAAGCAGTTTGCCATTGCATTCCTTGGAGATATTTTTTAATTTCACATTCCTCATTTCATATAGAAAAACATCTATAAAAGTTAAATGAAAGTATGCGTACCTATAAATGCCACAGAATAGTTTCTAGATACTAGTAAACAGCATGAACCTGAATTATTGCACTCTGAATACACAACATCACAATCTACTACCAACCATTTAAAGGTTTGTTCTCACCAGATCTAAAAAAGTATCGGCTGTAAGACTAATTCCGTATACTAGAATAAACTCATGTCCAAACAGTGTTTAGGGTTAAATATAACTGGAAAATTCCACAATTAAGTTGGATTAGACTTGTTTCCATAAAACTATTACAGAAATCCAAAGACACAACCTTTGACTCAAAAAATAGAGGCATTCATTAATGTCCCCACAAGACAGAAATTATTTTTACTCAGCAAAACTGTTAAACGTTAAATAAAAAGCCAGAATATTCTCTGGGATCTTGAAACTTAAATATTACTCCCCCCAGAAGCATTTACACATTACTCAAATTTCATTCATTGCTTAGTAAAATGCAAACACTTTGGACATGGTGCAAACTGGGAAGGTGGAGCAAGAGACAAAGCACGATCACATATTACATGCAGTGGAATTAATTTTAGATGTATAAAATAGGATGAAAAGAAAGAAAGGCGCAATAATTGTAATCTGTGATAAACTGTTGGTTCATGGTTATTCTTTAAACTGCTCTCTAGATTCTAAAAAGTGATGCAGTGATGCAGCTTGATATGGAAAACATTATCAGTCTGCAAAAAAACTCAGAAGTGAGCATATATATGGACAAAAGAAAAAGGTCAATTCTTCATAAGGAATACACACCTAAGAACCACTTCAAGGAGTTCTCTCAGACTCACTTTTTAGAAGATTTCACCATTTTTGATACATACATAGTCCTCTACTTAGGCTCACAATTGGAATCAGAATTTCCATTACTAAGAAGATTGTTAAGTGAATTACTGCAGTTGTTAAGTGAATCATGGAGCCTGAGTGGCATAGGAGACTAATGCGCCTACTAAAAGGCAGTATTTAACTTCCAGTTGCCTGCAATTACTGCGAGTTCAATTCTCACCAGGCTCAAGGCTGACTCAGCCTTCCATCCTTTCAAAGGTAGGTAAAATGAGGACCCGGTTTGTGGGGACAATAAGCCGACTTTGTATAAAATATACAAAAGTATGAAGCTTAACGCATTGTAAGCCGCCCTGAGTCTCCGGAGAAGGGTGGCATATAAATTAAAATTTTAAAAAAATGGTTGTTAAGCGAATATGGCTTCCCTTATTGACTTTCTTTGTTAGAAGGCAGCTGGGAAGGTCACAAATGGTGATCACAAGACTCCAGGACAACCATCTTAAATCCATGCCGGTTGCCAAGCACCTGAATTTTGATCATGTGACAGTGGAAATGTTGCTATGGTCGTAAGTTTGAGGACCAGTTGTAAATCATTTTTTTTAGTGCCATTGTAACTTAGAGCAGTCACTAAACAAAATATTTTAAGTCAAAGATTACCTATATTTTCAACTCAAGCTGTAATATGTTCCACTGGGCTTTTTTGGTTGCTCCAGTCAAATCTACCACTGAATACATTGGCAAAAGCATTTAAAACATATTCTACTGCAGAGTTTAGTTTTATTTGCATTAGCTATAATATTTCGATGAAGAAACACTTGAATGGGAAATGCTAGATTTATCCATGGCATTATTTATTTACACCCTCTTAGAGGTGTTATTTTATTCTTATAAAATATTGCTATAGTGTAGAGAAAATTTAAAAATTGTGACATACCCCAGGGCTCTCAGATATGGTAGCTATTAAATCAAAGTGTGTATCATTCATGTCCAATTGATTACAAGGTATTGCCTGACTCGCCAGCCACAGCAAAGTTCTAAGAACCTCTTAGCTTGTTTTACAAATTCACCATTAAAAAAAAAATTTTTTTGAATTGCCTTGTTATTTTGTGTAATTTAGAAATGTGAAATGTGATTATATTAATATATATAATTCCCGTCTTTTCTGCTTGTTTATTTTATTTTGCTGTTTTTTGTTAACTTGGGTTGCTGTATTTTGTGTAATTTTTGTGTATTTCTTTTTATGGTTTTCTTTGTATGTTGTGTTTTTTTTCCTGTTTCTTTCTGTAAAGTATGTTTAAAAAAAAAGTAATTTTTAAATGGAAAAAATCAGTACCATTGTGCAAAACATTTCAATAATCCTCATGAATTATGAGAATCATTGTGTTTCAAAGAAGCATATCAACTGCATACTTAACAGGAAAATACAATCAGTCTTCACGCCTGAGCTACACACCCAGAAATCACATTTTACATTTTAGAAGTATGTATGTTTGCTGTATGTCCACATTCTTGTATAATTGTGATGTAGGAAATAGATTTTTACCATTTCTTCAAAGCTGTTTCCATGTGAAATTCAGCCTACTTCTCATTTGTGATGAGGAGGAGGAGGAGGTTATGCATTCAATCGTGTCTGACTCTTGGCAATGGGCCAGGTCTCCCCACTTCTCATTTCTATTTATTGTTCTAGCCTACCATAAACCTGAGACAAGTTCTAAGTTCAATGAACAAAGTCCTCAGATTTTTGAAATGCATAATTCTATAAAGAGCAAATTTTGTGTGTCTTTATATTATTGGTTTGATTTATTTATTGGTTCGATTTATATGCCGCCCTTCTCTAGAGACTCAGGGCGTCTTACAATGCGTTAAGCAATAGCCTTCATACTTTTGTATATACCTGCTTAGTAGGGCTTTCGG
>JANHZT010010385.1:399705-410116 GCA_032468215.1 Stegonotus admiraltiensis
TGGTGAGATTTGAACTTGCAGTAATTGCAAGCAGCAGATGTTAATAACAGTGTTTTAGTTCACTGTACTACCAGGCTCTTCCCTGACAAATGAGGCTAGGATTGCCATTTGATTTCAGACTTTTTCCCATTGTGACAAATCTCCTCTACAAACTAGTTTTCATTGTCGTTATTCTTTTCCATTTTGTTTGCATCTCCTGTACTGCCTTCTGCTCATTTAGGTTTAAATTATTCTTTAGCTATTTATTTTCCAACCAGCAGAAATCCAAATTTATCACCTTGTCATTTCAAAAGAATTGGAAAGAATCAAACTTATTTTGGGTAATAAGCAGGAGCTTCAGTACATTTTACAGAGTTTAGTGATTCTCAGCTATTATGATAATTAGTCAACTACCCCAAAGTCTTTATCTTCAAAGCTTTGATGAAACGGTGAGTTCTCTACACATACTTAACACTTTCCCCAAACAGCTGCCTGTATATTTTGCTACTTACAGAGCAAATGGGCACAGTGAACCCCACTGTGTAGAGGACAGTAGATGTGATGGTACTGTCATGGAACGGGTAGCTGATGCTGTCATCATTACAGAAAAAGCCCCTCTGATACGGCTTTACTTTTGCCAAGTTTAGAACAGCAAGGGGTAAGCCAGCTGTTGGGGGAAAATACATAAAGTTAAATGTAGACAGATGTTGTCATATACCGGTATTTTTCATCAAGTGCAGAGGAAACTACTGAGCTACATGCAAAAGTCAAGAGTTTTCTCCCAGCCAGTTTAGCATCATGCAGTGCCCACAGACTCCCGCACCGCAAAGCATCCTATTAATTTGTCCATCATTCAGTACTCTGACCTCGTCTAAATGTTAGGCTCAGAACTTCAGGGGTTCCAGCCTCAACATATCTAACAGGTGTTTGGTTGAAGAAAATCTGTTCTTTAATCACTAGCAATTAGACCTACTGATAGCTGCAGATTTAATGCTTAAACACTGAAAAATGTCATTTACATAAAGACATAAACTTACAAATTACATCATTTAGTTGATATGTTTATTTTTGTCAATAAGGTGAAATGGGAGCAATCAGAATAGAAAAGTCTGAAACTTGGATAGAACAACAAAAAAGAAACAAACAAGGAATTATTATGGAGAACATTATATCTATTTTTATGATGGAAAGATTTTCAAAGCTTGATCTGTTCAGCTTTCAGAAAGAAGGAAGTTGCTGGAGATGAACTGTATCACACACTCCACTAATTAATCCAAATATTAGAGAAACATTTTAAAACAATATGGAATTATGATTTCTATAAATAGATTTACTTCTTTTTCTCATACAGCAAAGTTGAAGATGCCTAGATTTCTACCACCCCTCAACATCTGGCTAAGAAAAATAATTTTGCAGCAATCCTATAAATGCCTCTTGAATGGAGAAGTACAGAGCATGGAAATATAAGTCACCACCAGCTCCACCTCTGGTTTATGAACAGCTGTGCTTAAATTATTAAGATTTATTTCATGGTGTCAGTATTTGCTATAATTATCACAATCGTTATATAACATATTTATGTCATAATACTTTTGTGATTAGCTAATCTAATCCTATTTGAAACAACCTGGTATGTGTGTCCTTCTTCACTTATTCTCTTGAGGTTTTTATGCAAATATTGGAAGTTATGCTGAAATCATTCAAATGATGTACACCAAGCCTACCTGTCACCAAATTTTCCAGATGCATCTAATATAATGGGGATATTCACACACTAAACTAACACAGATTCATCAAAGAGAAGGAACAACTTGGCTAGACCAGTACTGAAAGCAGCTTCCAACCCCTTCTTGTCTCCAGCTGGTATCCTAGCCACCATTACAATGGCTGGCTGGATATCACCATTGGTTTTCTTTACTAGATTTAAAAACTCCAATGCAAATATAGAATGGTCCAATTGGGGATAAAGCCATTCTATGCAGGGTAGGAGAGGAGGCAAATCCAATCCCTTAATATCTAGTAAAAGTTTTCCTTGAGGGGAAAAAGAATATTCTGAATCTGGCTCATTCTCTCATACATTAACCTTACCAAGCCATCCTAGTTTAGAGACACCCTACATTTAAATATGGCGATATTCCTAAACTACCAGCTAAGTCAAAGTTCTTGAATAATGCCCTCATTTCTTGCTGCAGCTGCCACTGCCAGGCAATGAAATGATTCAAAACCATTTTCCCCACTGTCTCCCAACATCAACATTTCCTTTGTGCCACTCTAGCAAGAGCCAGGTTTTAAAATATATGAATATGTATACAAAAAGATTCATTCTATTATGCATAAAGAGCTGTTTTAGAAAACAGCAGTTAGAAATGGAAGATTCACATCCAGCTAATTGAAGATTACTTAGTCCTACAAATCATTGTAACTTGGACATTTTAGTAATACGTACTGGGGGAAAAACTAGGAAGGACAAATGTGAAATAGTTTTAATATTTTTTTTTTAAAAAGGCCACATGAGGTTCCAGAAATGAAGATCATCTGGCAAAGAAGTATTCTTATTCACATTTGCCCTTCCAGCCATCCAACAGTTACAAGATCACTTGGAAAGCATTTGTCAAGGAAATTAATGTTTAAAATGTTTTTTTTAAATGCTCTTGCATTTTCTTTGAATGTCAAAATGCTCCAGACATCATTTTTAAAAATATTATAACTTTATATAAATCTAAAGAGTAACAGAAATGTGGGATGGATTGGGAAACACTAGTAAGACCATATTTCTTCTCAGCAGTATAGGCCAAAACTATCACATTGGCATTATTTGTTTATATAATCAGTAAACAAGTCTGAAACTCAGAATTTAACCCTTGAAATCTGCAACAGAGATCACCAGGCAGGTGAAGAAAAACTTCATTTAAATAATCTAGAAAAGTCTATGGACTGTCTGCATCGGATAACAATGGTGGGGAAAATCCATGCTGCCTAGAGTTGATGGGGATTGCAAACCAATGCATCTGGGTAATATCACAGTCACAAATGCTGGACTAGATGGCTCATTCAGTTACATCTCAAAGATAGAACTTCTATATTTATTCTCTGGAAAGATACTAAACCAGAGGATCAGAACTACTGTCTGACCAAAACTTCCGTAGTTTATAAGTGGGAAGTGAAACATTCCCTAACTGGGTGATGTTTCCAGTTCAACTTTCTAAAAACAAAGCAGTCAACATTTTGTTGATAGAATTTTGCAGAGATCCAGATGACCTTATCAGCCATCTAGAAACCTTACACTAAATCCTCTTCAGTTTTTCTCTAATCTTACTTCATATGATCTTTTTAAAAAAAGACAAAATTGTTATTGCGGCACAATTCTTGAGAGGATAGGAAAGGCCAATGCTCAACTGAGGCACAGCAGGAGGAAATTATCTGAGGAACATGGATAATATTCAACAGACAGGCAAGTAGATAAAGTTTCATTCTGAGATAAACATGATCTGGTCCATTAGGCCTAGTGATCACAGCTTCAACTGTTTAACCAAAGAGCAAATTGCTTCAATTTATAGATACATTCTGAAGTTCAAGGAAGGAAGTACAAGGGAGGGGAAGCCCAGAGGAAATCCTCAGATTATAATGCTGAAGTCTACAGGAAAATGTGCCAACATGTTCATATCCACAGAGATGAAAAATGTGCTTCCCTTGGCAAAAAAAAGTCAGTTCAGTTCACATTTTTCCATACGCTTGTTTACATTAGGAAAATATTTCACTTCAAAGTAAGATTTTAAACACTGAAATTAATATTATACACTGTAAAATTAGCTCAATGTGATGGTTAACCTAAAACGTTGTTCAATAATTTCTTGCATGTGTAGTGAACCAACAGATATTCACTGCACGATCAATATTATAATTGTGGCTGTAGTTCAGATCACCTACAGGTGTTATCAAGACTAAAATGCTACATAGTTTAAAATATCCAGTCAAGCACAGTACTCTCAAGGAAACATGGAGTCATTTGCAAATGAGGATGCAGATCAACTTGCAGATCAAGCTTCCCGACAAATCGGATGAGGCTGTGTCCTACCCTTACCATTACATCAGTCCATAATTTTCCTAAGTGGTAATGTCAAACCTTTCTTCAAAAAAGAATTTCCCATTTCAAGCAGTGATGGTCCCTGCTGAATGATTACTATTTTACTCTGCTGTTATAATGGTGTAGTCTGGGCTACCATTTAGGAGAGGAAGCATTTGAGTCACTCCATCTCCCATTTTCCCAGTGTGGCAGCAAAAAACATCATTACAAGGTAGGGCCAAAACACAAACAAGCATAAAAAGCTTGGTAGTTTGCTTACTGTAAATAAAAAATGTTGGTAGTGTGACTTTTTATTGTAGTTACAGAAATGGGGGGCGGGGAGGTGAAATAAAGGAGAAAGGACAAAGCATTTTTCATTGGCCAACAAAGAAATACTAATGGATGAGACACCACTGGGCTCATCTATTGGCTAGGTTAGGAAAGATAAATGCTGCTTGGCTATTGGCCCTCTAGTCAACACTATTGATTTACTTGCAAACATGTCCTTTCCCTTAGCCCAGTATTTTTCAACCTTGGTAACTTTTAAGATGGGTACCAGAAGTCCCCCGTCAGTTGGATTCCACACATCTTAAAGTCACCAAGGATGAAAAGCACTGCCTTAGTCTCTCTACATACCTACTGAATATAATGATGCTTTGTTTCAATTGTGGAATCAGACATTTTGGGTAATGGAAAGGCTAATGGTAATGGAAAGTACTTCCTTGGGAAGTACTCTTGGACTCAACTGACAATACTGAAGTTTAGAAGGATTTGCATATAGTTTATATATTTTTTTTTATTATTTCTATACCGCCCTTCTCCCGCAGGACTCAGGGCGGTGTACATTATATGAATTATAAGAATTTCCATCAGAAGAACAGACCTAATATTATTGTCCATTAAACACCAAACAGCCTCAATCAATCAGTCATCTCTCCTGGGCTCTTTGGTATGTGTTGGATTCTAAATTCCATAATCCCCAGAGAACACATCTGCAGCACACCACATTAAGTTAGGCTACACTAAATAATATTTTCCTATATAGACTTCAAAGACTAGTAGTAGAGTTTCCTTTGCTGTTGCAATTAGAAACATAAGAGCTTTGCTTTCTGAAATACAGTATGTTGATGGTAAACAAAGCAAAAGTCATGCAAGAAAAATGACATTATGCCAGAAAGATACAGGCAGGAAAAATACAACAAAATCCTTTTGTTCAAAGTTCCATAAAGAAGTATGCAAATTTCTTCAAGCTAGATAGTTAATGAAAGACGAGAAAACAGCCCCAACAATTCTGCCTGGTGCTGAAACCATGCCATCTACATTTAAGCATGTTAAGATAAAAAGAGACAACAGACATTTAAGTCAGGTATCTTGGATTGTAGCAAAATTAAAATATCCAGTCAGAGCTGAAGAAGCTTCTTGGATGAGAAGTGAAACGTCTTCAAAGAAAACCCAGAAAGTCCAGTTGCCTCTTGAAAAAAATACCTTTGGGATAACCATGACCTGGATGACTGAGAATTTCCATAGACATCTCCAAAAGCTGTTTCAGAACATGAAGGTGTAACACCTTTAAGCAATATGTTAAAGCAGTTGTGTTTTTTCCTGGCAATACATAATCCAGGGAAATAGCATGACTAGTCGTGTTGTAGGCAGGTGTCAGATTCATGCTACAACATGAATTTATTAGCTATTGAATCCAAAGCACTGCACAGCCCTATGGCTATTGTAGGAGGGGAATGTACTTCCCCTTACTTAAAATATCCTAATGATCTCAAATATTCTTCGAACTTCCCAAGTGTGTAAATGATTTACCAAGTCAAACATAATATAAACCAGCCATGTAGACAAAGAGCAGCTTTTATCTTTGAAGTCAAAGCAATATAAGGCTTAACAAATAACTAAACAATAACAAACTGTGTCCTAGGTGGCTGTATAATTCCTGTATTACCACTCAAAAATATTGCTAAGAGGTTATATACCCATGATGGTGAACCTATGGCACGCATGCCAGAGGTGGCACACAGAGCTTTCTCTAGGGACATGTGTGCCGTCACCAGCTGCTCTTCTGGTTTCCGGCGCACGCATGCATGCCAGCTAGCTGGTCTTCATGCTCACCAGAGCGCCGGAAACCCAAACACCAGCTGGCCGGTGTGCATGTGTGTGCCGACCAGCTGGTCTTCAGGTTTTTGGTACATGTTCCGGTTTGGGCACTCGGTGCCAAAAAGGTTTGCCATCACTGTTACTGTATACTGTAAAGGGCAATTTGCCAGCTATTCTATAAAAGAAGAAAACAGATCTGCAAGCACCAATGAGTATCTTTGCCAGCTTGATTCAGCTCCATTAAAAATATATCAAATTATATCCTCACAACGGCTAAAATAAAACTTCCCGCATTAGAAAGTATCAACTATGGATGAATCTAGCTCAGTTTTATCTATCCAACTTGGCAGCAATTCTCAAGCACTATAGGCCAAATCTAATTGCTAACACTATTTTATTAGCTAAAATGGGGATTGATCCTACCATCGACTCAATGCCAACCCTAAGTACATTTACTGAACAGTAACTTGATCCGTGTTTGTGTAGCTTGGTCATTTCACAGCTGCTGCTTTGAAGTGTTGTCTGATGAACCAAAAACAAATCATAAGCAATAAAAGAGGATACAGTGGAAGAGAGGGAACAATAGAAATCCATATAAATGCAGCAGAAAAATAATTCAAAATGACCCAAATCTGTTTAAATGGGAGGGGGAGAGTTTCTATCAATATCAAAGCAGCAGAGTGTGATGAAATTGTTCAAAAATCAATTTAGAGTGTGCCACTTCTCAATTATTCACCTAGTGCAGGATTTTTTACATGGATTTCAATTACTAGAATTCCTATTGGCTAAGGAATTCTGGGAGTTGAAATCCATGTATCTTAAACTTTGCCAAGGTTGGGAAACACTGACCAAGAGTAAATCCACAAATTAAATCATTTTTACAAACTGACATTTCATATTACAGTTAACAATAGAGCAATCAGGCAAATATACATGTCCCAGGATAATGTTGCAGGATCCAATCTGAGCCAGTAACTGGGACCAGCGGTTTTGTCTTCCAAGCTTTCGGACTCATGCTGGAACCCATCTTCAAAAAGAGAGAAGTTCCCTGAAGATGGGCTCCAGCACAAGTCTGAAAGCTCTGAAGACAAAACGGTCCCAGATTGGATCCTGTAATGCTGAAAAACTCTAGGTATAATTTCTCAGATGGAAAATGACTTAACAAATGAATTGTTTTCCAATTCATACAGTCTCAGATGAGAAATTCAACATTTAAAAAATGGATTGACCTTAAATCATTACATACATACAGAATATGCTAGGCTAAAAAATTAGTCAGTTGGGCAGGCCCATTTGAAAAAGTCCAAAACTCCAAAAAGTAAACTCCCTTTTATCAAGTCCAACAAAAATTGCATATTAATGAAAAGGCTTTTTCAACCTTTTTTATAATTTCTGCTATTTTGAGGTGTTTTAATTTTGACTCAAAAAATATAATTATACCAAACTTGCTTTTTAAAAGAAAAAAGGAATGAATTATTTTGAACTCTGTATATAACAACTGACTAATGGTGGAAAATATACAGATTTATTCTTCCATATATGACTCTGGGTGGGAAGTAAGCTCAGCCAAGCAAATACAAGTTTTATAAGAGCATTAGTACTTACTTTAATTCCCCGTGTGGAATAAACATTTTGCAGTATGTGAAGTACCCAATGAAACCAATACCAAACAGTCCTGTTGGATATTACATGAACCATCTATTCCTTTGGCAGACTTGATTTTCTATAGCTCGCAAGACTGAAAACACTGAATTTATCAGCTCTGTCTTTCAAACTATGTATTAGATTGTGGAATGAACCAAACTTTAGTGCATGGTTTAAGCAGTAAACTTGATATATTTTAATAAAAGTATTCAGATGGTGATAAATCCAAAGGCAGCAAGATCTCCAATAACAGGCAGTAACTATATCCTGAAAATACTTTTTAAAATGTGAAGGGTAGTTTCATTCTTATATACACACACAGACATACAGACTCACCAGATGGCAAGTAACAAACAAAAGCAAATATCAGAAATGGAGCTGATTATATTTTCAAACTTCTTTGGGAATTTTGGGAGGGGGTGATTTCCATTTCTTCTTGGCTACAGAAATACATTATAATTAAAAATCACATTCACATCTTTAAACCATATTATTCTTCCCAATATCACATTAACAAATGAATGGGTATTAAACAAAGAGAACAATAATGGAACAAATCCATATTATACTGTAAAATGTAAATGTTCCATCATTTTATGTACTTAAAGCATAAAGAAGTTGTCAACTAATCTCAAAAGTATTCACGCAGGAATTAATTTAACATGAAAAAGTGTGTTGTTGAATTAGTCTTAGATTGATAGAAAATAGTTATTATTTTTAAAAAACTTTTAGTAACTGATTTATTTATGTGAGGGACTCCAATTGTTATTTCGAATCTCTTGGATATTACTGATATCCATCTTAATGATGTTCTTTTATTTTCTATTAAAAATATTATAAACTGAAAGACATCCAAAACACATTTTCATAGTTGATAGTAATTCAGAAATTTTAAACTATATGCTGATAATGCTAGTAAACCAAATTGTGTACTTTTGTCAAACATGGTATCATTGGATGCTTGATTTTTAGAACACTTGTTGATAAAACTTAACAGCTGTCTCAAAAAGAGATGATAGAACAGAAAATAGTATGACATTTAAAAAATGTCAATTTCGACTTACAACCACTCATTTAAATGACCACTGAAAGTTACCACAGCACTGGAAAAAATGACTTATGACCATTTTTCACACAACCATTGCAGCACCCTCATGGTCACATGATCAAAATTCAGACACTAGCTCATATTTATGACGGTTACAGTGTCCCAGGGTCATGTGATCACTTTTTATGACATTCTGACAAGCGAAGTCATGGAAAAGCCAGATTTACTTAACAATCATGTTACTAACTTAACAACTGTAGTGATTACTTAACAACTATGGCAAGAAATGTCATAAAATGGGGCAAAATTCACTTAACATCTTATTTAGCAAAAGAAATTTGGGCTCAGTTATGGTTGTAAGTGGAAGACTACTAGTAAAGAGCAATACTTACTTTCTACAGATATATATTTCAGAGTGCCTGAACAAAAAATCCCAATGGACAGGCAAGAGAGTGCATTTGAATTCAACACTGGTCTCTTTCCTTCTTTTATTGTTAAATTAAAAAAAAACCTTTTTGCAACATACTGTTGAAGGCCTGGCATTTTAATCTTGGTCCCATGAAGGCATGGTCAGTGAAGGCTAGGTACATTAACACTGGCTCATAAAAGAATCTCAGGTAAAATTATGCTTTAGGTTGCTTTAAATTTGCAGATGATACCAAACTGGCAGGAATAGCCAACATATGTAGAAGATAGTATTAAGATATAGAAGGTGCTGTCAGACAGAACATTGGGCCCTATGTAACAAAATTAAATTCAATGGTGAAAAAAGTAAGGTTTAGGCAAGAAAAACCAAATGCACAGAAATAGTATAGGTAGTACCTGACTCAATAGTAGTAACTGTGAGAGGGTTCTTGAAGTCCTAGTGGACAATCACTTAAATATAAGCCAGCAGTGTGCAGCAGCTGCCAAAAAGCCAACACAGTTCTAGTCTTACATTAGAAGCATGAAAGTTGACTGGGTGATCTTGGGGCAGTCACACTCTTTCAGTCCAATTCACCAAACAGGATTGTTGGGGGGCGGGGGGGACAGGTGGAGGAAGAAGGAATATTAGGCATGTTAGCTGCCTGGTGCTCATTGGGCCAAAGCTGGACTGAGAGAACCCCAGATGATCCATTTCATCCAGAATCTTCTGAAGTTCTAATGCCATCACCTTCTCAACCATCTTCTTCTAAAAAAGAAAGATGGGAGATTGGATGAAAATTGTCCAGAACTGTAGAGTCCAGCAATGGCTTCTTGAGAGGGTGCACCCACAATCCTTAAGCGAAGTCAAGAACATCTCTTCCATTAAGGAAGAATTCACCATCATTCAAACCTATTCATGTCACCTCCAGAGGGTCTTCACTAACTAGAAACTAATTCCTTACTTATCAGCTATGAAAAGATTAAGGGCTCTCATCATAACACATGCTATTTTATTCCTATGTTATTTGATTACTAGGGATAATTGTTAATTGATAAGTTAATGATTACATATCCACTGATTATTTTTCCCACTGTTTTTTTTTTATTTATATGCTGCCCTTCTCCGGAGACTCAGGGCGGCTTACAATGCGTTAAGCAATAGCCTTCATACT
>JANHZT010010385.1:410216-422506 GCA_032468215.1 Stegonotus admiraltiensis
GGTGGGGGTGAGAGTGGGAGATAGGGAGAGGGGGAGACAGAATGGTTTTGTGGCTGGGTAGGCATGTGACTGGGTGGAAGTGAGTGACATTGAGTTGGCCATGCCCACCCAGGTTTTGTGGCTCCGGTGTGTTTTTTTCTGTGGGAAACGAGTCCAAGTGCCTCTTTGAGTGTTTAAGTTTGCCGACCCCTGCACTAGAGGACTATCCAGCTTTTCAAAATCTCCAGAGAAAAGGGAAAATCACTGCATACAGTAACTTATTCCATTGATTGACAGCTCTTTCTTTAAATAATCCTTCCTAATGTCTAATATGTATTACATCCTTTTAGTCCCATTAGTTCTGGTCTTACCTTCTGGACCAAGTGAGAATAAGTCTGAAGATGTGAAAGCCCACTTGAAATAGCTATTATGCCTCCTCTCAACTTTCTCTTCTGCAAGCTAAACATTCCTAGGTCTTTCAACCTTTCCTTGTAGGCTTGGTTTCTAGTATTTCACCATTTTGGTAGTCCTTCTCTGGATTTGCTCCAGGTTATCAACATCTTTTTTAAACTGTGGTATGCAGAACTGAACACAATATCCAAGTGAGGTTGTCTGACCAAGGAAGACAAGAGAGAAATAATCACTTTCCTTGTTCTCATCATAACACAATAAACCCTCAATGTAATGGACCAATGGGGGGAAAGCAGAATATCCATCAGATCCAACTCACCTACAAACACAGAGAAATGTCAATTCTCAGTTCTGCATTACATCAGAGAGTAGTAGTCATAGGATCAAAGCAGTGACTTGAAAAAGAAAAAAAAAACCTCCAGCATTTTCATCTAATCCAGTTTTTCTCAACTTCAGCAACATTAAGATATGGGGACTTGAACTCACAGAATTCTGTGAATTGTAATCCACACATCTAATATTGCCAGTTAAGAAAAATTGGCTTTCCTGAAATATCTGTTTGTCAGAAAGATAACTTCATATTTTTCCAATAGCCATGAAAGAAAATGAATGATGACAAACTTAATTAAATTCTGCATTTATAACTTGTATGATCTTGTATGAAATAAACCCCACAGAACCTAACAGCAGAAACCACACAAAAGACACAGTTTGGTGTGCTGCTTCCCAATTCTCTCTTCCTAAATCTTTTCACAATTTGAATCACCATTTATTATGCATACATTTGAGTATACAAATTATGATTTGTCCCAAGTGTACTATTTTAATCACTTTATAACTAGGAGCCATACAGATTCAGTTCTAGTTTAGCATTATTTTTGGTACTAGAGTTACAGGAAGCGGTCAAAAGTCTGAACAGCTATTGAACTTAAATTACTCACAGCTTTGGAATTAAATACGAATAAAGCCAAATGAAAAATCTAATACTTGAACTGCTCTATCCACTAGGAAGAAAATTACTTAAAACAATGAAAAGGGATATACTTTGGGGCTATATGTGCTTCAAAAAAATCTGGAAGTTGCATCAGGTTTTCATTAAAGCAGGCATGACTTTTTTCTATCTGAGACTGAAAAAGATTGTTGGTTTAAGAGTCTCACGAGATGAGACATTTTACACTGCATTACAGATGTAATTTATCCTTTTTGAAGCTTGCCCAGAAGCTCAAAAGAGGTGTAACTTTAATTATAAATACTTTAATTTTCTTATTAAATTCTATCCATCCATCCATCCATCTAATCTCCCATTCCCTTTCTGCAGCTGAAGTTCTGTAGTTCTACATTTAGGAACTATGACTTTAAATGCTTATGAGGTTTATGTTTTCTTCTCAAAAGTGCAGATCAAATTATCTAATCAGCAAAATCTGTCAAGAGGATGATCTAGTTTATAAAGAGATTACAACTAAAGAAAATATATTCAATGTACAATGATTCTGAACGTCTCATTGTAAACCTTCAATTTATTATTTCTGCAATCCATATATCATAAATTATGAAACTTTCATTACTGAGATAGAAAATTTCTAGACATTTTAAAGCCATGGTGAAAAAAAGTGTAGGTTGGGATAACGGGTTAAATTGGGGAAATTTCAAATGTATCCAATATTTGTCTTACTCTCTATACCTCTAAGTTTATTTTTTCTCTTTTATTAACATTGTTTTCTTTGTTTATGCATCAAAGTTTTAGCTTGCCCAATTCCAGAATGACTCTTGGTAGCTTCTCAATTAAAAAGAACTGTCTCATATTGGGAAAGAAGGTTGCCCAGAGGAAATAAGTAAAAAAGAATGCTTCATCCATTCCTCAATTTCAAAGGGCTTTAGCCTTCACTGTCCCAAGACTTGAAGGAAGAGTCCAATTATTAAATCTTGTTTAAAGAGGGTGGGATTATAAATAACTGGGAGATGCTGTTCCAAATGGCAGGTGTACTCCCAGAGGAGGAGTGCTTCCTACGTTAAGTTAGATGACATTGTTGATACAACTCTTCTCTGTTAATCAAACAGGATGGACAAATCCTACAGGAAATAAGATAGCTCTGATAATGAGGACTTCTAAGACTTTAAAGATAATAATCAGATCAATTGCACCTGGAAGCTTATTGGTAACCACTGCAGCTACCAGAGGAGGCCTCATACATGGGCGTAGTAACGTATGCCCATCACCGTTCATGCATTTGAATTTTTGATCAAGTGCGCATTCTGAGTGATCCTCAAGGGAGCTTCATGTACAGCACATTTCAATATTATACCTACAAGGTAACCAAGATATATCTGACTATACAAAGAGTCTCCAAGTCCAAGAATGAATACAACTGGTGCACAAGTCTGCAAGCTGCCATCTGCTTTCAAACAGGTATGAGAATCCAGGAAAATCCCAGGCTTCACAGAGTCCCAGTACAACCCCATTCAAAGCCAGAGGTAGAACCTGCAAGAATCACATATTTGCAAGAATCCACTGCAACTTCACCTTGCTTGAATCCTTCACCCCTACCAAAACTAACTTGGTTCGTTCATACAATTATCAGATTTGGCATATCCATACAATGTGAAAGTACAATTTAATTAGATATCTACAACGGAAGCAATCAACTTTAGTCAGGGGGCAGATCTATTAGATAGGCAACAATACACAAACACATAAGCAAATAATATACTGAATTATTCCTCCTTTGGTACAAATGGCCATGCTGCTTAGCAGCAGCCATGCATGTTGCTCTAACATCTAGAGTCAGACAGTACAGAATTACTTGTCCTCTGGTGTACTGGTCCTAGTGCTTTCACACACTACATAAATGTCATCCTATTACATCTTACTGCAAACTAATAAAAACTTCAGAGAAGTAAGGAACAGTTAAACTATCTTGTCTTACCTGCATCCATTTCTCCAAAATAAAATATTTCACTGGAAGTTTTTATTCTTTCCAAAAAATTTTCAAGTGGGAAGGCAGAAGAGACTTTTAAAACACTGGGTTTTTTTCCTGAGCCATTACATAACTAATTCTGCAATGTTATTGAGTATGCTCATCCAAGAAATGATGCTGATCACCAGCAATTATTTGAACATCATTAAACCAGAATTTTATGCATTCCTTTTAACTTCATTGTTGCTTAGGCCATAATAAAATGCTTAGTGTTTGAGATTTCACAATACATTTGTAGCTTGACTACAACAGGAAACCATGGCTGTTATCTCATCAAGTTAGATCATATAATTTATTAAAGTGTACACTGAGTAAACAGTGGTTTATATCTTCTAAAGTATTTCCTCTTGGGTCAAATATATTAGATTTAATAATAAATATATTGACAGCTTCTGCCAACCTAGCAGTTCGAAAACACATTAAGAATTAATTCACATAACAAACATGATCTTGCTGACATCTTTAAAATACCTCATACTAAAGATATATTTTAGATGTAAGAATCTGATAATACACAGCTTCTGAAGGCCCAATCCTGAAATAACTTTATTCCAGTTTCTTTATATAGAGTTATTAACTTGGAAGAAGAATGTTTCTTCGTCTACTCAAGAACTATTTCACACTAAAACTGGTCAATTGATTCTTTAATTATCTAATTAAAGATAATTATTAACCACATCACCCAACAAAGTATTATCTATTAAAGAGTGGTTGAGAAAGTTACTATTTGCAGATGTTAGTTACCCTATATTTAAATAGATTTCATAGAAACATTCATTTTTTGCTAAACTTATACAGCATGAGGCTTTCCTCATCCTTTCTATAGAAGCAAATTTTCAGTTACTCTAAAGCAATTATTTTGTTGGTCCAAAATCCAATTATCTTTTTAATGGATCTGACATAGCATAAATGAAATAAATCTCCATCAAGGCCTTTTTAAATCTATTAGATGAGTCTAACAGAGGATGGTGGTCCACCATCACTACACTGCCCTTAGCTGTAACACAAATATTTAGCAACAACCAAAGCTAATAGTTCAGTATTATATTCACTCAAGAAAATGTCAATCTAAAACTAGATGCTTTGCAGTAACAAAGTTTAAGCCAAGACAAAGTTAAGCTTATACTTTACCAAATACATTTTAATTACATTGTGATCGTTCTTCATATTGTAAAAATGAAAAAGAACTGCTGTCAACAAATACTGGCACAGTGTGTGTGTGTGTATATATATAAAACATATATATGTGTGTTTTGTAATCTAACCCTAAGAGCAGCTATAGTCACCCATTAAAAAATCCATTAAAGGCTGTATTATAGCATATCAGTGTGCAACTCTGTCAATTATTTATCCCTTTACATTAAAGTGTATTCATATGAGAGGAAATAACCAGCTTTCTTTCTAAACTCAGTTTGCTAAATGTACATCAATCTTCCCATCTGATACCCACCAAACGCAATTGACTTCACCTGATGCTTGACATGGAACCCAATACATCTGGAGAGCACCAGGTTGAAGAAGCAAGCACAAAATGCAGCTGTGATTTTTCCATCTACCAGCTGGTTGTGGGTTTTTTTTCCTCTCTCTCTCTCAACTCTTTCTCTGTACACCACTCATTCAAGCCATTTGTTATATTAGCCAACTTGAATAAAACCCTGATTTAAGCAGAATTCCAGTGACCAAGTTTATCTAGGTGAGAGATGGGGGGGGAGTTGGTGCCAAGCTAGCCAGCAAGCAAGCAGATGAACAGATGAACGCAAAGAAAGCAGCGACAACAACAGAAGCAGACAAACCTAAAAAATGAAGAAGAAAAAATGCTGCATTTATTAACCCTTTTCCAACGCCCTCCCCAAGCTTTCTTCGGCAAAGCCAGAGATGCGAGGCAAAGATTAGCCTGTCAACATGCAGGAAGGAAGCGAGTTACCCCAGATACACATTCGCTGCATATGTACGTAGAGGCATATAAAATAAGAGTGTGGGGGATAAAACCTTATCCCGTCCCAGAGATTCATTCAGTCTCCCCATTTATTGCCTTCACCCAAACACGTACATATATATAAATATATATATGCCTCGTGGATCCCCGGGGTTAACCGCAGGAACAGAAGCGGAGGAATTGCCTCAAAAGCCAGCCAGGGAAGCCCCCAGCAGCAGCCACAACAGGGGCGCGCCGGGTGGGTAAACCGACAAGTGCGCAGCGGTGGCGCATCGCCTCACCCTGAGGTGCCCAGGCGCCTCCCCTTCCTCCCCGGATCCCCCACGCTGCGGAACCCGAGGCATACCTAGAACCACACAGACCACGTCCAGCACCACATAAGGGAGCCGCGTCTTGTCAAACATCTCGGGGCTGAGGTGGTGGTGGCGGCGCCGCCCTCAAGCGAGAGACTCGGTGGGGACCAGAGCGGCGGCGAGCAGGAGAAACGGGCTAGGAGCCTCAGCTCAGCCGCCTCCAGCAGCCACAGGGCCAGCCGAGGCAGGGGGGCGGGGGGCGGGGGGAGAACAAAAAAAACAACCACCGGGGTAGCCCGAGAGCGCAGCTTCTCCGCCCAATGGCGCTGCCTGACACCCGAAGCGCCGCCACTAATGCGGCTCGCGGGAGGATGGGCCGCGCTTTAAGGAGGGGGAGGGCCCGAAACCAGGAACGAAAGAAGGGCGGGGGAAGAGGCAAGACTCCGCCCACTTTGGCGCGCACCCGCCGCGTGCCCAGAAACCCAACCTCCTCTCGCCCGCCCAATTGTTGAACTGAGGTAGCTCTCCCCCCCCAGGTACGTCATAACTATTTGCTCCGCCCACGTCCTGTTTTCTGACCCTCGAAGGCCAATCGGCGCTCTCATTCGCTGCGGCGAAATTCCAAGCACGGACGCGGATCCAGGCCACGCCCCTCCCCTGGCCGGACCGGGTTGTCTTCATTCATTCGCTCCCGCGAGCGGCGTTTGATTGCTTTTTATTTCTTTTAGGGGGGGGGGGGTTGCCCTGTTTGCTGGAAGAGGTCACGAGAAGACACCGATTCTCAATCTCTCCTTCTGCATTTTTAGCTTGTGTGTTTTTAATTACCTTGCTAGATCCGTTTAAACTTGAGAAAGGGCGACGCGGGGGAGTGGGGGAGAGGGTTTTCCACGTGGAGGGGGTAACGGAGTAGAAAGTAATTATTACCAGATGGTTTCGCGAAATATTAGGCACTCTTGCAAAGTTACTTAAACAAGTCTAGGCAGATTTTTAAAAGATCTGGAAAGCTGGGTTAGTCTGTTGCAAAACAAAAACAAAGACTGGGTATTTCAAAATCATTACGAGACACAAGAACAGTTTTCCCCCCAAACGCCATCACCCTGCTAAACAAATAATTCCCTCAGCATTGTCAAACTATTCACTAAGTCTGCATTACTATTAATCTTCTCATCGTTCCCATCACCCACCTCCTTCCACTTATGACTGTATGACTGTAACTTTGTTGCTTGTATCCTTACAATTTATATTGATATTGTTTCCTGATTGCTTCTTTGTACCCTATGACGATCATTAAGTGTTGTACCTTATGATTCTTGACGAATGTATCTTTCCTTTTATGTACACTGAGAGCATATGCACCAAGACAATTTCCTTGTGTGTCCAATTACACTTGGCCAATAAAAAATTATATTCTATTACTATCCTTGTTTGCTCAGAAGTTAATGTGCTGTGTGGGTTTCCCAGGTAAATGAAACTAGGATTGGTTTCTAACAATAGTGGTGTCAAAACAAATAAATAAATAAACTAAACATCTTTGGGTGATCGTTTTCCAGCTGTGATGTACTGTAACTCCTATTGGCTTGAACCAGCAGACCCAAAGCACTTTTGGATTTTAATTGTAAGTGTTGAAAGAAAAATCCAGTCCGGTTCCACACTGGGAGAAAAATGCTGGAAATAAAATGGAGGTTGGCTAAATGGAAAGAAGGTCTCTGTTTATTTGGTTTCCAGAAACTTCAGTGACAGCAGCATGTTTCTGGGGTGGCTGACAAAATAGCTGAGTGAGCGAATGGATTTTTATAGGGTTCTGGGGTTTGGTGATTGAGATGCTCCAAGGGGTTGTGCAATGTAGTGAGCCTTGTGTCTTTTACTATTTCATTGGGATTGGTTAATCCTATTGTGTCCTAAAGGTCATGTCCTGTCCTTAGAATTTGGGTGGGGGAATGTAAATTCTTAATCCCATCAGCTCCAACCTGGGGAAGCTGAGCTGAAGGTGTTTTCTTTATGAATAGGCTGGCCTGGGTTTCTTAATGGACACAAAATAACGATCTCTAAAGACTTCAGGGTTCTGCTTGAGGCAGCTTTAGTTTTTCTACAGCAGTAAGACTGGGGCTGCTTTCTGCCTTTAAGAGCATGTTTTTCCTTTGTGGAAATACAATCTGCCTCTCTTAATATTCCCCCAAATATTTCATTTTCTAGGAGGAGAGGGACTTGCCATACAAGTATCCAGAGAGTTACATTTTGGGAGAGATTTCAGTATGAAAAATACAAACAATTAGAAATAAAAAAATCCCCCTCCATATAGGCATAACTGATCATCAGGGTATCATGCATGTGAAGAAATGGAATTTAATTCAAGAACATGTAAATCTTCATAAAAGGCCATAAAACTAAAGGGCTGTAAGACTTGTTTTTAAACTATTTGAAAGCTTAGCATTTATTTTGCCAATCTGGTAGAATAATATTTGAATTTAATTAAACATATTTAAGAAGTGAAAGTTGAAGGTGATTTTTTTCTATCCTATCTATTTAAAAAGAACACAAAGAAATAATGTGTACAGATAGTATTGGTCCTTGATTTCAGATTAACTCTTGTTCTTCCTGATTTTGGAGAAAATCTGTCATGAAGAATCAATATTGGCTTGATACCACATAATCAATATTCATCCTGAAACTGAAATATGATTTCTTTCTTTCTTTCTTTCTTTCTTTCTTAATGCTGCCTATCTTACCTGGGGTTTGCTTGGATAAAATAGATAAAATAAATATAGTGCCATTTTGTTTAGCACATGCAAGAATTTGATCAGTTTGGTGATTTTGAATCAGTCTTGACTCCTAGTAATTGCCTGGACTAGTCCCTGCAGTTTTCCTGCAAGATTTTAATTTGCCACTGCCTTCTTTCAAGGGCTGAGAGACAACCAAATCACCCACTTGGCTTTGTGCTTCAGACTGGACTAGAACTCACATTATTATATTTTCTATCTCAGTACTTTTAACTACCCTACCAAACTGACGAACTCCAAAATATTTAGAACAGCAGCAACATTTGGCAAAGATACTGCAATCTATCCAATATCTTGAAGAAATACAGAATGAAGAGCAAATAAAGAATTCTGCTTTAATTGTGTGCCGAGTTACCAAATTCATCTTACAAAATAATACTTCAAAGATCTGGAAAAGCTGTATTAAAAGGTGAATGGAATGTGAATTAAGTATTCCTTTTAAAATGTTTTTTATCTCTGTCTTTTATTGTCTAGATCTCTGTGGGCTCATGGAACTGGTTAGAGAATGCGATTTACCCATTTATAATGTAGCTTAATTTTAATCAATAGAAAATTGCATTACAGCTCTGTAGGAGACTGTTCCACATGGTTGGTTAGATCTGAAGAAATATATTTTGAACAATATCAAAAGATATGGGGTTTTTTTTGTATAACTCATGTGATGAATGGAATGTGATTATATAACCTCATCATGACAGATGAATAATTACCGTATTTTTCAGACTAAGATGCACTTTTTCCCCCAAAAAAGAGGATGAAAATCTGGGTGCGTCTTATAGTCTGAATGTAACCCCCACCCTTTGGCCTTTGCTCCCAGCAATTTACCTCCTTGCAGCAAACAGTTCGTTTCAGTTTCAGCACAGCCTGATTAGTACAAGCAGTTGACTGTCCATTGGATCAGCCTCCCAACCCTCAGCTGTTTCAGGCTATTGCCTATTGCCACGCAGGCTTCCTGCAATCAGACAAATTGCTGGGAAGCAGATTTTTTTTTCTTGTGCTAATCAGGCTGAAAACGAAACTAAAGCAGGCTGTTTGCTGCAAGGCAAATTACTGGGAGGCAGAGGCAGAGTTATTGTGAGTGTTTTATGAGTCTTATTTTCTTCTTTCTGTCCTTTTGTTGTAAAATTTCTGTCTAGAATAAACAATTAGCTGGAATTTAAAAAGCATTTCACTAACTTAATTAAAATGTTACTTGAAGGAAAATAAAGAGAGGAGAAAAACTTAAAACAGTTCCAAACTGGTAACATTTCATATTATTTCCCATATCCATGCACTAGCGTATATCTTGTTTTCCTCCCCAAAAATGGTAGGTGTGTCTTATAGTCCGGAGCATCTTATACTCTGAAAAATACGGTATCTTGATAGACCTATACTATACTATTTTAATTAACTTTATTTTAAAATATTTATTTGATGATTAAAAACTCTGTAACATATATATTATTTATTATGTGTTTCCCTGAAAATAAGACCTTGTCTTATATTTTTTTGAACCCTGAAATAAGCACTTGGCCTTATTGCCATGCGCTCAAAATAAGCCTGATTGGGCTTATTATCAGGGGATGTCTTATTTGGGGGGAAGCAGGGTATTATTAAATATTTCACTATTTGAAATTTCTATACTTCTACTAATTGAAACAGAAGTTGTAGAAAAGAACTAACAGATTAACTTGACTAGCAATAAGACACTTTGTTACATACTTACTATGGCTCACAATTCATTGAACACTTCCAATCTTGTGCTGGTTTCACAGAACTCCACCTAACTATTAGTTTCTCTGCATCTGTTAATATGCTTCTTGACTTGCCTGCCCGTGAGTTCTGCCCTAACAAACATATATGGAGAAATGTACAGCTTATTTTAGATATGTCTCTTTGCTTAATGAGGAGCTTAATTTTTTGATAGATTATATAAAACAAACAAACTTAAGCCAGCAGTGGAGAAACTAGCCAACACAAAGGATCAGACATATTTTGAAGAAACAGTGAAACATGGAAAATAGGTCATCAGGATTGGCCTATTAACCTACCAGTTTAAAAGGGACAAAGCACTTTGGGATTTTAATTGCAAGGGAGCAACTAAGCTGTGGTACAAAGGAAGATTAAATTGGAAAGCCCAAATTGAAGAACCCATGACAAATCAAAAGCTTACCAAGTGTCACTTTAATCTGCTAAATCTAAAAAAGAAAAGCTAATAGGTTCATCTGGAAAAAGCTTTAAATCAATATATAGTACAAGTGTCAGACCTGTAATGTGAAAATATATTTCTGATAACTGTCTTCTTGAACAGAGTTCACCAACATATCCGGCTTTGTGGACCAGCGGGGGGTGGGGAGAAGATCGTTCCACATGAGTGGCTAGCATGCAGGTGCACCTGCCACTTACACCAATGGAGCACTCACGCGCTTGTCCACTGCTTGTGCAAATGAGATCTACACACACACGCACTTGCCGGCCATCTCCATGGCCTGGTTGCAATCCCCTCACAGCCCACTAGTGGGACACAACCCAGAGGTTGGGGACCGCTGTTCTTTAAAACATTACTTCATTGGTTCAGTCAGAATCTGGGATAACACAATTAGAAATAGTAGTAGCTTTATTATATACTTACATCTATGAGCACAATAGATATAGAATAAAGTAACTGTTCAAACAACAATACATTGCAGTTATTTATAACGTAATATACAGTCCAAACTTAATATGCCATTCTAAATTATTGTATGACACTACATTTAGAGATAAATTGAGTTGCTGATTACATTTACTAGGTGATAAAAACATAACTGTCTATAATGGCTTAAAAGGAGATAAGTAAAATTAACTTACAGGGTTTGAGATGACAACAAGACAGAGGTGGGATCAAGTCATTTTTTCCCTCCAATGGTGGTAGAACATGTAAAAATGATAGCTTTTTAAAAATTAAAACTATTTTAAAGTTTATAGCACATCTTTCCCAGGAAATGAATGATGAGAAAAAAATTGAACTAATATTAACTGGAGGAGACTTAATGGATTACAGGAACAGGAATAACTGGCCTTTCGCAGCATTAAATCAAGTTTTCCAATTAATTTTTCGCAAGCCAAAACTGAGCTTAAGAGTATTGAGTTTGACAGTGTGGTGCGCTCTTAAAGAACCTTTGGTCACAGTGACCGACTTAGATTGGATCTTGCAACATTATCCTGGGACACGTGTATCTGCCTTCATTCACCCTTAAAAGAGACCAAAATTTGAACAGTATTATTTTGCTAATGTGTTTTTAAGAATCATTTTCAGGTATTTATTTGTATCCTGAATTTCTTCTTATGAGAAGATTCTTTCATTTTACCCCAGTAATAACAAACTTGTGGTGGTAGTTGGGGTGACAGAAAGTGACTGTCTCAGTGTCATACACTGACTTTCTATGGCTGAGAGTCACAGTGGGTTTGAATCTTAAATATAGCTTAATGAAACTGTATGTTGTGGCCTGTCGGCCTCTGGCCCCTCTAGCAGCCAAATCAGAGGAGGAGGAGGCATGGGAATCAGGGTCAGCATCAAGGCAACCTGAGAGCTCCAAGCGGGAAGAGGGAATGGAGCTGAGAGAGAGAGGGAGAGAGGCGGAGCTTGGGCCATCCATTAGCCCTCAGATGGAGAGTCAACAGCCCCCAGGTCTAGAGATAGCTGATGAGGAAGAGGAGGAACAGTTTGGTCCAGTGCCTGATGCACAGATGCACAAAAGGCAGAAGAGAGGAGAGCAATGGAAATCGGTGGGCCCATCCTTGGGAATGAGGAGCCACCGCTGCTAGCGAAGCCCCAACCTAGCTCTGGGGATAAAAGGCAGGGCGCGGAGATTTTTTATTTGATTTATTTGATTTCTATACCGCCATTCTCCAAAAGGACTCAGGGCGGTGTACAATCAAAATGAAAGAAGGATACAAA
>JANHZT010010385.1:437534-453448 GCA_032468215.1 Stegonotus admiraltiensis
AGGCCCCCATGCCTTGTTTTGGGCCTGGAAAGCCTCCTGCACCAACCTGCACCCCCCACACACGTGCATGTTCCCCACACGTGTGGCAGAGACGTGAAGACCAACTGGCTGATGGGAGGCGCACGTGCATGCGCGGTGGAGCTGGGCTGGGGCAACAGCTGGTGTGCCTGCAGAGAAGGCCATAGGTTTGCCATCACTGGCATAGCGGCTGGTAAACCACAATTAATAGCTTAGTATAATGAAAGAACCAGGCAAAACAGCTTGGTGAACTGTGGTGACAACAACCAAACCATAATGCAATGTGTCAATCCAGATATTAAATTGGAGGGCATCTAGTCTCTCTCTTTTTCAGTGTATCCAGTTTTTCAGACAGTTTTGCTAATGTCCCACTTTTCCTGCTTGTTTCCAGATATGAAGGCAGCCATAGGGCACTCAAGCAGACCAAGCAGGAAAAGCATGCAGAGCATTACCTTCAGCCTCTTAATAACAGCTCTGCTCCCGGTCACGTGACTATGAAGAGAGCAGGAGGAGTCGGCAACATTTGGAGCCGTGTTTAATTGCCTCTCCCACAGGAAAACAACAGGGAAATTGTTTTCATTGTACTTACTGGAATTCTTGTCACTCTAACTTTTAGGAATCTGATCGCAGAGAAACTCATTCCTAGGATTATTTTAACTCATTGGTTGTTAGAGTGGTCTAATCAACAAAGTCCTAAATCAATTTATATAATTTATTTTCAAAAGTATGTTGGTTGGAAAAAATGGTACAGTACAGGACGCAAAATATGTACTCTTGTAGTAGAGTATCAACTGTTTCCAAGATGCATCAGAAGCTTTTGAGTCTTCCCTGTAAAGAGAAAGTGCTTGGGTTATTTCTAATATTCATAATTCACATCTTCCACTGACCTCTAAGTGTTGGTGTCAACTCTGAATCAAACCTGGCTGAAAACCATCTTTTCCTGCTTCATAGTTGCCACATACTCGGAAGTGGGAGAGTAGGTAGACTGTCTCACAGACAAAACAACGAGCCTTCCCATGGGAACCAAGGTCATCCCAACAGGTGGCAATTGAAGGACAGAAGTGACCGGGGAACCATCAACAGTTTTAATTGGATAATGTGACTTGGGACACTGGGGAGAGTTGGTTTTCACTGGCCATGCTGATATGATGCATCCAATAAACATGTTCTTTGAGGGACCTGCCTGCCTCGGAGTTCTGATTTCTTTGGGTGCGTTACTCGGAATCCTGACATTTGGGCCATAAAGGAGCAAAGTACTTACAGGATCATATCAAGTTCATTTAGCATAATTCATCAGTTACTCACTTTGTTGTTCAGTCTTAAACCCCGCTAGATGCTTGCACAGAAGTCACTTAACGTGGATGGCATAAAACAGTACTGTAAGAAGTGTATCAAACAGTTCGTGCATCTGTGTGTATATATGCACATACAAACACACATACTGGTATGTTACCATTGTGTTTCTGCTTAAGTGCAAGCTGCTTTTCCCACAGAGCAGACAGAAGAAAAGAGGAATTTGGTAGTTCTAAAGAACAGGCAATTACTCTTTAAAGCAACATTCACTAATCTGGTTATCAATCACCATCAATTTAGGATGGAGAATATTTAGCTCTCTCCTAAGTCATAAGCCAAAATCGAATCAGAAATGCATATAACCTATTTCCCTCCGGAAGCTTAGAAATACAGCCTCTGTTTTCCCCCCACACTCAGCCTTTCTAGTAGCTGAAACTGATGAGAACACAAGTTTTACCACTGGAAGGCACCAAGTTGGGGAAAAAAGCTTATCCATAATTAATTCTAAGAAATGGCTTTCTAGCTACTTAAGATCTAATTGTATTTTAATAAGTTAGGCCTTTGAAACTTAAAAAAAAAGAGCAAGATTTGAGGACAACAGAGGTTATCCTACTGAACCAGCATTCCAGTATAGTTACTAACTGAAATTGGGAGACTGAGGAACTTGTTCCACAATCTGTGAAATATCCATTTCTACCAGGATGTGTCCTAATTATTTTGAAACCTAAATTTACTCATAATTAGGGCTTTCTGCAGCTTAATCAAAGTTCTCAAAAGATAAGTATTCAGAAATGCATTCCCAACAATGGCAGAGTACTTGTTACAAGCTATCAGTCAGAGACCTTCACTGTAGTAACCCAGAGCAGAGTACACATAATTGTTTCTTACGTACATTCACAGATTTCCACATACTTTTCACTTCAAACCACATTTTGTAACAAGACACTAAAGCCAACCCCAGGAAGCATATGCCAGGGGCATTAGACTGTTTGTCTCCATATACTGGCACTACGTAGAAATGTTAGATGAAATGAGGAATTACACTGGAGATGCATCAATCATGCTAATTCACTTTCTGTTCCACTTGAAGGATTTCTTGGTGATGGAAGAATAATGCTAAGCAATGAAGGCCTAGGCTTCAAAGATTTCTGAAGGCAGATTTCCAAAGTGAGAAATCAAGAACATATACTGAAATGCCATTACATGCAACAAGTATTTGAGGACACACCTTCTAAAGTCCAGCTTTTATAAAATATATCTCACTAGCTGGACTGGCAGTTGGAACAGAGGGGGAGGGGGAAATAGAATATCCCAGCCCACAGCATCCATCGGTATTCATCTGGCTAGCATCCTGTCAGCCTGTGAAAGAGTTGAGGGCTGTTTGGAAACTCAAACAGTATTTGCTGTGTGAGCAAGGAGGAGACAGGAAGCAGGCTGGGCGTGGCTTAGCTCAAGTGTTCTGTATTAAAGCTGCTTCCTGCTGTGAAAGTAAAACTGAAACTGAAATTCCACTGCTTGTTTTGCATTTGAAACAGATTTCTTTTCAGGTGGGGAGGGGGAGTAGAACTCCTTAGCATCAGAGTGTGTTAATAATAATATAGAAAATACTAATGCTCTGATGGTCATTTTGAAAAATCCTTTCTTAGTGAGCACCTAGAAGCCAAGAGGAACGTACGTGGCAAATTTCAAGTTTGTAGGCTTTACGGTTCTGGAGATTTTGTGATTAATGTGTGAATGGTTTTCGCTTATATATATATATAGATCAGCATTCAGTCTAGCATTTGAGGCTGATCCTCAAAGCATTACCCCAGGGTGCTTTCTATGGAAATGGACAACGGTTCTTCCAGCGGAAGTTTTTTTTAAAAGGACTACATGGGAGAAAAGAGCTTTTTCTCTTTTGAGTCTTCCCTGACATGCACAGGATAGGTCCTACAATGAAGAAGATCCAGACCTTGGTGGCAGACCCAGGATGAGTGGTGCTGAATTGAGGCCAAGCGCCTTCTCAAGTAAGTATGTCATTAGGCCTATATGCATGACTTCTGAGCATGTCATGCATGCCTGCTCAGGTGGTTACTCTGAAAGAACAGCTCTGAAGAAGTCCTCAGAGATGTTGTGTACTATAGATGTGGTAGTTTTCATGCCAGAAAATAAGCACCGAGAGGTTGTGCCTGGAGGAAATAAAAAGAAAGGACCTATACAGCGAGCGTGATGGAAGTCCTGGGTGTTGTGCTGGCTGCATCCTGCTGATGCACATGAAAATCCTGCTTACAATAATGTAAGCACAACCTCCCGGTCAATGAAACACAATGGGGTTTCCAAGGGTACATCCAAAGCAGTCCCACTATTTCCATATTTTCATATTTATCACTTCTGTCCATGATCAAGCTGTAGTAAAAGGTAAAGGTAAAGGTTCCCCTCGCACATATGTGCTAGTCGTTCCCGATTCTAGGGGGTGGTGCTCATCTCCATTTCAAAGCCGAAGAGCCAGCGCTGTCCAAAGACGTCTCCATGGTCATGTGGCCGGCATGACTAAATGCCAAAGGTGCATGGAACACTGTTACCTTCCCACCAAAGGTGGTTTCTATTTTTCTACTTGCATTTTTATGTACTTTTGAACTGCTATGTTGGCAGAAGCTGGGACAAGTAATGGGAGCTCACCCCGTTAGGTGGCACTAGGGATTCGAACTGCTGAACTGCATCTTAGCCACTGAGCCACCGAGTCCCTTCAAGCTGTAGTAAGTGGAGTCTTATTTATTTCCTTCTTGATCAACCTGTTGTTAGATAAGTGCTGGAGACAGACAATTGGTACAGCATTCCTAAGAGATAGTCAAATTGCCAAGAGAGGTAGAAAAAGCAGAGATCTTTAGCAAGATCACTAGGGGGAGAATGGACAAAATATTCTCTTTGTGCAGGACATGTAAGAAAACCTCCCTTTCAGTCCAGATATTGTAGACCAGGGGTGTCAAACTCTATTTCATTGAGTTTCAACCCACATCAGGGTTGTGTTTTGACCTTGGGGGGACTGAGTGGGCATGGCCAGCTCGCCGTCACTCATGTCAAGGGTGCCTGTGATGGCTTGTGTGCTCTGCCACAGCCGTTTTTGGTTTTGGCTGCAACCCTCTGCCAGTGAAAACAGAGCTTGTGAGGGCCGCATGCAGCCCTCCCCAGCTCCGTTTTCGCTGGCAGAGGCACCGTGGGCCAGTCCTTTGCTGTTTCCAGGGTGGCCCCGCAGGGCAGATCTAAGCACCCCACAGGCTGGATCTGGCCCCTGGGCCTTGAGTTTGACACCCCTGTTGTAGACAATTAGGAATATCACAAAATGTTTAATGTTAGCGGTATTTCATGATTTAATATGTGCTGCATTTCAACAGTAAAAGAATTCAAAACGCTCTTCTTAACAGTAGCAATATATAGTTTCCAGTTCAATAAAATCCCTTGTTTATTTGCCTACAGTTTCTTAGATGGCTTTTTCCACATAAAAAAAAAAGAAATTATAATTTATAAAAAGAACTTAATAATTCCCAAAAAATTTCCATTTCTATTTGAAGTTGCAGCAGAAATTCACTCAGTTCCTTCCATTTGCTTTGGTGCTTCATATTGCAAGATGCAGCCTCCATTTTTAAAAAAGTTTGTTTGTTATTGTTGGTTTTTTTAAGGCTGTTTTCTCTGGAACACATTAAGATTGAAAGATGGCAATCTACAGATCTACTGCTGCATAACTTTTATAATACTGTAGGATACAATTTTTATACTACTGTTCAAGGTAAGCTTTTGGAACTCCCGTACTTCTTGCAAAGAACGAATTCTGATATAAGATTGATTTTCAAATTAAAAATTGTGCCATCATATTTGCCACTCCTAGAAGAATTATCAAAAAATGGCTGATTAGTGCAAACCATGTCAGCTGATTTTCCCGATGCAAGGAGATGATATAGATGATGGATGGGTATACAAATACAAAGGCGAGGCCACAGGTTGCTCCAGAATATCTGGAAGAAAACAACAAATGATTTTATCTTTATTTTTTCAGAATACAATCTCTACATGTCTATTCAGTGACAGATCCCATGTATAACAAACTATCTAGCCAACAACATTTTATCCAGAAACTGCCATCCTACATAGTGTGGTTTAGTATGCTGAGCATGCCCAGAAAATTGGATTAACTCAGTGTCCACAATTAAACTAACTATGAATAAGCATTGAAGACAGTCATATTATGGTTGGTTGGTTGGATAGTTAATTGATTTATATTTACTGTTAAAACAAATTACACACTAGCCATCAAGGTCTTTCCCAATTTTAAGCAAAGTGAGCCTTACTACATGGCCAGACCAAAGCAATCATTTCACTGTTTTCTTTAGGGTTTTCTCCAACACCATAGTCTGCTGCATTAAGCAATAGCATTTATGTAGTGTTTAAACAACTTCACAATCATTCTTTTAATACTTCTTGAATGGGATGAGGGAAGCAATCACAAAAGCTAGATATCACTGCAGCTTACATCTGATATGAAAGGCCAGAGAAAATTTCTTCCTCTTTTTTTTTTTTGAAATAGTCCATATTTTTATAAAGAACACCCGATGGGTTCATGGCAGAGTACTCCTTTTGAAGAGAGAAAAGGAACCAATCACAAACATTCCTTTGTGCATTCGGATGATTGCACAAAATTGCTTAACCAAGGCCTTGCTTATTTAAATCATTTGTTCTTTGTTTCTGTTGCTCGCAATAGAATGAATGGGTGGGAGTATGCAGTTAGATGTCCAAGACGTATTTAAAAAGAAACAGGATCCAAGATTTTTCACATGGAGAAAGTTCAGGTGAAATTCAAATTGTGAGAAAAACAACGCGAGGAAGGAGCAATGGGTACGTTTTGTCACTTTAAGTCATTAATAAAAGTAATGAAGGTGGGATAAAAACAAATAAATAAAATTGAAAGGGGAAAACACGAGGAGCTTTGAGAATAAAAGGAGATGTGGAAGATATTTATGATAAAAGCTTCCAAACTCTTTTTAAAAAAAATCAATTAATAAGACCTTATGTTGGGCAAAAAAGTTAAACATTCACACATGGCACATATCTAAAATGCAGTTTTAAAATGTGGAATTTTGGTAATAGTGTTTGTTATTACTACAAGGGAAAAGAAAATCATGGCAAAAGAAAGCTGATTTGAAGGAAGCAATTTTTAATATTCATAGCTACTTGATGGTAGCTGGGGCTTCATTTATTTTATTTGCACGTTTGGGGGTTTTTTTGCTTACAGAAAAAAGTAGGAATAATAAGGTGACAAACACTTTGGAATAAATTACAAAGCAGTATGCTATGCTAAATACAATACTCTGTGTGAGAAGTAAATGAGATAGGGACAGGTAAGCAGTGGCATTCCAGATGTTGCAATTTCCAGCTTCCTGTTCATTCTTGATACCTTATAGAACAGAATTGGGCAATGTTTTTTTTTAGCACTCACAATTCTGCCATAATTGTCAATGATGTGTGAGTCAGAAGTATGTGACATTTATAGGTGTCACCGGAATTTCCTTTCTTTCCCCTTTATTTTTAGTGAAGTTTATATTTCCCTTTCGCTTGTTTGATTATGGGAGTCACGCTAGAGGTATGACTTCCGATTCTCCACCCATAGCCTGGAGTTATATAGAAGTCTAGCGTGATCTATACATACATCAGCATTATATAAGAATTATAGTATGTTGTTTGGAGAGGATAGATCAACTGTTGAATCTGTGGGTTCATATGTGGGTAATTCAGATTTTTCAATGCCTCTGAATGGGAAAGAAATTGAATCTGGATATTTTTTGCTGCAAAAAACAAATACTAGTGACTAAGAAAAGGCCAGAATGTACACTGTACTGAATTGTTCCATGTAGGGAAAATACATTAAAAAGTGAAATTCTGAGGCTTATTTCAACAATCTTACCACTTTAGTTTGCTGCATGCATGAGCCAGATATGAGAATCACCCACTATTTTGTTTAGATTTTACATGATGGTTAGCATAGTCCTGCATCAATTTCAGCCTAACAATCAATTCATATTTCAAGGGTACCTTATGATTCCCCCTATATTTGGATAAAATCTGGCCACCACAACTCCGGTTCCTACAATGATAATATTCGAAAGCAGCACGTGGAAAAAACTGTAAGAAAAGAGAAAAACCAAGCTATGTAACTCTATGTAAGAGCAACCTCTTTTATTAGTTTCAAGACGCTAATAAAAATCTTTCCATTTCTGTGACTCATCCACTAAAGCCAATTACTTTTAGATGAAATGAGCTTAACATGTAGTGATTCTTCCAACAGCCAAATCCTAAATTGGTATTTTGAATATAATATAGCTATCTGAAATTCAGTTTTCTAAGGTTCTTTTCTATTTGCCATGCCAAAGCTCATAAAAGTATACTCATTTCTCTGTTTCTCTCACTCTCTTTACGCACACATACATATGAACAGTCATTCTAAAATGCCACCCATATACTCTATAAAGTAAAATAAAATACTCTAAAACACATTCCCCACATGAAAAACAATATTTTGGATCCAGGAATGATCTGAGCTGCTCAACCAAACTAATGAATATCAGAAGAAGAATCTTTAGAGGAGTAGAAATCATAACAAAAATGTAAGCACAAGCAAATTTTAAAGATTTTGATAAAGATTTAGGTTTGCAGGACTCACACCTAACAACAATTTTCATCAAAACAATTCTTTAGAGATAGTGTAAACAGAAAAGGTTTTGTATCCTATCCCATCTTCTTAAATTTTCTAAGTAGAAAATTAAACTTGTAAGAGTTTTCACATTCTGAACAAGGCCTATCTGTTAATACAAACATACCATCCCATTTAAATACTGATTCAGAAATTTCATACACTTAGAAATGGGATTCTTGCTATTTTAAACAAAGAAAGAAACCAGACACAAAAACAACTTGGACATTATGACTTATTATTTTTAAATATATTTATCCATATTGTTATTATACAAACAAGGAAAAAGAAAATCTAAAAACAGAAAAGATTTGGGGTGCTACATAAATTTGTAAAATTAAATGATTGCCATTGTTTATATGGATACCCTGAATTTAATGAAACAGTTCAGAAACCCCTTTTCTTCCTTTGAGTCAGTGTTGACATATCTGTGCAGTGTTCTTCACAAGATTTCAGAAGTGGATTGCCACTGCCTTCTACCAACAGTTCAGAGAGTGAGACTAGCTCCAAATTACCTAGCTGGATCTGGAGCTAGGGAGAACTGAAACAAGGGTCTCTTGGTTTCTAGCCTGATGCTTTATCACAACATCCAACTGGCTGTTTGAGAAAACATAGCATCTCTAAAATTGAGATGATGCTGAAGAGTGCACAAAGCCAGCTTAGGTGCCAGAACATGACTATAAATACACTTCCTTAGCCTCCACATCAGGAAGTAGATTCTTAGAGCTGGCGTTAGATGTAGCTGAAACTTTTGGAAAACTGACAGATCTCCACTTAGCATAATAACCTGGGATTAATGTGTTTCTAAACACACTAGGTTTCCAGGAAATTGTTACAGACCAGCAAATAAATTATTTCCATTGTCAACTCTTAAAATTGAACTAATAGTGGAAGCAAGTCTGTATTTTTATCTCGACTCTGAGAGATAAAATCTGGATTTCAAGTCCCTTTTATAAAGTACAGCGTCAGGCACTGTAAAAATAGCAAATACCGTAATTATATCTGTACATTTGGGATCGTAAAAGAAAATGTTCAGACAGCTCCTCATGCCTGGTCATCTCACAGCACTGTCTACTGCAATGCTTTCTACATCAGGCTGCCCTTTAAGGCCACCCAGAAGCTTCATTTAGTCCAAAACGCAGTAGCGTGAGTGATGGGTGTGCCTCATTTTGCTCATGTAATACCTCTGCTTCATAAGCTGCACTGGTTACCAAGTTGCTTCTGGGTGTGATTTAAGATGCTGGTTGTTACCTAAAAAGCCCTACAGGCTATACTGCTTGGGTTCCTTTGATTAAACAATGCCACCTATTGGGATCCTTAAAAACTCGCCTTCTCTGCCATAGTGTTTGCCCTCTCAAAGGAGAGATCTGGATGGCCCCACCCTGCTGGTATTTCAAAGAGCCTTGAAGATCTTTGGTAAGGGTGAATGATGCTCCCTTCTGGGTGATATACGTTGCTCTGAGTGGTTGGCTGCTTTGCACCATCTTTTGTTCTTTGTTTTTATTATTATTTTATTGTTCTCTGTGTTTTTAAGTGTGAAAAACCCAGAGTTGCTGGGCATCTGGCAATCTAAAAATATAATAATTAATAAAAATACATAAAACATAGATCTTACTAGGATCAGGATAACAAAATCATCCCTGGAAGAAAAGCTGAATCTACTGTATCACTTTGAAATATTTTTTTCTAATTTGATGGTTCTATCTGTTTGTGTATATGTGCCTTTGGCACAGTGTTGACTCTTGGTGACTACGTGGAGTTTTCTTGGCAACCATTTTGGAATTGGTTTGCCATTGCCTGATTCCTGGGGTTGAGGAGAGTGGCCGGCCAAAAGTCCCCAAGCTGCTTTGTGCCTAAGACAGGACTGGAACTCACAGTCTCCCAATTTCTAGCCTGGCACCTTAAGCAATGCACCACACTGGATTTCTCTCTCTAAATATTTAGTCTTTCCTTTCTTCCTTTATTAGGAGGTCTTTCCTTTCCTTTCTCCTTTATTAGCAGATAGTACTTACTGCACTAGTCATCACATAATTTTTACAAATTTTAGCAACTAAAATTGTTTCATAATCACTAGATCACATTGAATAGAGAACTGTAACCATCTGTGGGTCTCTCCTAGTGATATTTGATTAAAACCTGGTGTCTGGTGGCAAACAATACAGCAGTCTTGCTGAAACTAAATAGGTCTGAATTGAGTCAAAGCCTGGATAGGAAGCTATTCCATATACAAATACTCTGATATTTCTTCTAAACGTCCTAAGCAATGTAATAAAATCAAGAATATAGTCTGAGAACCCGTTTTTTCTAAAGGTTTAGTTTAGTTTAGTTTAGTTTAGTTTATTCAATTTGTATACCGCCCTTCTCCCGAAGGACTCAGCAGGTCACTATCAACCAGAAGCACTCGTGATTCTTGTAGGTGTTTATGTAACCTTCCTTATCTGTCAGAAAACTCTTTGAAGAAAGGCCCATAAAACGTTCACCTTTGTGACTTATGATAAGGGTGACTCCTGAATTAGTAAACAAGAATTCTCCTTCTTCAAATAAAAAAAAAAGAACTCATGTTAACTTGGCCAATTTTGGTTGGTTTTGCCTTCTTTTTTAGCTGTACTTACTACAGCATGCACTTTGTAGACAAGTAAGAGGCTTGGGTGGAGCGCGCGCACACACACACACACACACACACACAAAGCCAAAAAACCATAATAAATTATGCATCCCACGTGCACATCACACCAAGCTACAGTTGCAATCAATGTAATCAAGATGCCAAATTTTGGTTAATTGCTCTAAAATTATCAATGGCCCCATTTACACATCATTCTAAACAAACAAACAAACAAAATCAAACCAAAAACACCCCCCCCCCCTTTGAGACTGACATGAAGCTTGAATGAAAAGCTATCACTAACCCAGAGGTGGGTTTCAGCAGGTTCTGACCAGTTCTGGAGAACCAGTAGTGGAAATTTTGAGTAGTTAGGATTACCAGTAAATACCACCTCTGACTGGCCCCACCTCCATCTATTCTCTGCTTCCCGAGTCCCAGCTGATCGGGAGGAAATGGGGATTTTGCAGTATCCTTCCCCTGGAGTGGGGTGGGAATGGAGATTTTACAATATCCTACAATAGCCATGCCCACCAAGCCACACCCACCAAGCCATGCCATGCCATGCCTACCAAGCCACACCCACAGAACGGGTAGTAAAAAATTTTGAAACCCACCACTGCACTAACCACAATAGAAAGTTTGTTCCAACAGTGGCAAATGAGTAGTGACAGAACATTTCTATGACATGGGTGTGAAAACAAGAAATAGAACTAAGGTATGCCAAAAAGAAGTGGTTTACCTTGGATAAACATTTCCAAAGACATGTCCTAAAAACTGAACTCGTGCCAAGTAACCAAGCAGTGGATACACAGTCACCATCTGGAACAGCAGAAATATTCTTGCAAGAAATGACATCATGTCATTACTGGGGAAATTATCTAAAAAATTCTAACAAAAAGAAAAGTTAGTGATGCAAGTGAAATGGGGCTGTCATTTCCTTCTACCTATATAGTCTATGTATATCAAGGATTCTAAAGCAAAGAAAATAAAGACATTTCTATATAGAGAATATATAACACATCAACATATCATGATCATTATCGGAATACACAAGACTTGGAAAATTCTATAACGGCTTCATCTACATATTTGTTTTTTTAATCATGGAAACACTTATACATGAAGTTCCTGAAGCACAAATGAAATATGGCTTAATTATTTGCAATAGTTTGGTTCCAGAATTTTAAAAACTGCAGTCTTATTGTAAATTAAGTTTTATATCTTAAGTAGGGCGAATTCTTATGCATTTTATATTCTGAACACAAACACAGATGCATTTCTGTATTTGTATGTTCTGTTCTTCCTTAAACAAATTTATTTTGACATAGTTTCCCAGACAAATGCATGTCTTCAGATGCATAAAACTTATTCTGAGATGCCCAGCTATGCTGGAGAAGGGATTGTAAAACATTATAGAAAAACAATTTTTGCTTAATGATCTGTTTTCTTTCCAAGCTACACAGATAATTTTCATTTATGCACCAGTCCAGTGTATACCAGCATACTTTCATATAACCACTGTTTACCATTTGGAAAATAGTACCATACTTTAATTAGACACTGAGCCAATCTGAATGTCATCTCAGCTGTGTAAACCATATGACGAATAAATATTTGGCCTGTATACGAAATGTTTGTTCAAGGTGAGAATAATCCAGGAAATCCCTAATTAGCCCTTATTTCACATTTCATTTGAATCAGGAAACTAAATTTACCAGTTTGGAACTTCATGTTATAGCCTAAGGATTCTTAGTTGTTGCAGAATTGATAAACATGTTTTTCCAGTCCAGACAAAAAAAGGAAATTATGCTTAATTAGAAACTTCTTCATTTAGTTTTAGCTTCTTTAGCTCAAAGGAGATGAATGTACAGGCTAAAAGCTCACTACATCAGCTAATTAAACCAAGACAGACTCATCTGAACCAAATTTCTTAATTTGAAAAAGTAACCAACTTTTCTTTACAATTAATATCTGCATTGAAGTGGTAGAAAAAAACGGTACAATGGGTTATACCAATTGGTGTAACTGGGGGCTAGTATTTAATGGTGCCAAAATAGCTTTAATTAGAAAAATGTGGTATTATTTAAGTATTACATTGTTCATAATTCTGACCTGATGCACCAAGTGAAAGTGGGACTTGATAATAACATTATATTAAATGCAGATGCAGATAGAAGGAAAGAGAGCAATGCTTACATATAATCAATTCTCAGCAATTTAAACAAACTCCCCCATGTTAAAGGTTTTTGTACCTGTTCTATACATTCCTTGCTCAATGGTGGAGATGGAAAAGAGGCGAAGATTAGCACCCCAACATAGAGATACGTTAAACTGACTAAAAAGTAAGCAATTGAAAGATCTCTGACCTGTAGTTAAAACATAAGAAACAGCAAACAAATAAAATCAGCTTGTTTCAATTATTTTACGGAAAATTAGTTACAGAACAAATCCTGGAACAGTTAAATCATGGAACAATGATTCTTATTGTTTGAATTAATTGTCCCCTGTGCTCCAATAAATGAAAAATATATTGTTTTTAATTATTAAGTAGATACAATAATACAGTGACTTTGGGAATGTAGGTTAAAGCAGTTACACACACACACACAATTTAGCATACATTCAAGGGCACGAAGAAAAAAAGCTATTATAAATGTGGAGATCAAAGCTAATTAAGCCATCACGTTCTCAAAAACGAGTCAATTTGGAACAGGCCCCTTGTTAAAAACCAAACTTTTCCTTTTCAAAAAATATGGATACCAAATGACATATGGAAATTATACAAGCGTCTTCTTTTATGGAATGCTTTTTATAGTATTTAGCTGAGAAGACGTTTCAAGTTTAGCAGTGCCTTTTACTTTTCCACACATTAAAGTACAATGTGAGTAAATTACAATGCTGGATAAAGGCTCTGTTCCCTTGATGAATGAAGGAAAAATCTTCCAGATTTCATGGCTTACAAAAGAGAGTGAATCAGGGGCAAGTGATGGGAGGATTTGTTAAAAAAGTTGAGATGGCAACACGCTAAAAGGGCTTTGGCCACGAAGTTGCAGCTGCCATTTTGTTTTTTCCACCCTGCTGTAGATATTTCTGTCTACTAATTCTCAATTAGCCTATCCTTACAATGTTATTGTACAAATAAAAGGGACAGTGAGGAAACCATATGCTTTACTGTAAATTCCTTGAAATTGAATAATAAGCAAGTTCAGTTTTATTTATCCTTTTTTGCCTGCAAACTCCCCTTCTTTTCAGAAACTGGACTACATTCTAAATCAGTCTTTTGAGTTCTATTTCAGGACTGTTGCTCATCATTTGAAGCAAATGTTATGACTTCCTCCATATCGAAGAAAAAGTTGTGGTTCACCGCTTTTCCTTTTCATTGGGCTACTTTGCTATAGAGATAATAAGCAAAAATCCCCCAAATCTTTGCAAGATTATGTCTTCCCCGACAGCTCCTTCCATTCTCTTTCCCCTTCTACCTCTTCTTCTCATTTTGGATTCTATCTTCAAATAGGCACTTATACAACATTTTGGACAGAGTGTAGTCTATTCAGTTCTTTAGTAGTGGATTACTGATTTGTGCCTTGTGTTCTGGTCCATTTCAGTAACAGTAGTCAAGATTTACTTAGTTAGCAAGTTGACTCCTGCTCCCTGTCTCTTCTCCTTAGGGTTGCCATTTGCTTGTGCTGAATAAAAGCAGGCACCAAGTGCCTTTATTCAGTGAACCATGGTTAAAATAATATGGTTCAGCATATACTGTATATGGCTTTTTCAGTAAATGATATTGTGGACAAGTTGTGGTTTATGATAATGTAGCAGAAAAATAGAGGTATAAGACTTTTTAATTTAAAAAGTCAAAATGACAGCCACAATCATGGAATCAATCCATGTCCCTATTAATATCTTCTTGACCTTTTTTGAGCCTGCCATGAATACTCCTGGTTGACTTCATTCTTCTCAAGTGGGGATCTTCACTTGGATATTCCAGCACCATTTGAACCCTTATCTACAATCCCACAGTTTTTTCACAGAATCACAGGACTATAATGTTCTATGTAATAGAATCAGACACCTGAAATGTGCAGAGAAACATTAACTCACTTATTCTATTCTGCAACATTCCATTTTTTATTTCTTTTAGATTTGTTAAATTACTCTCACAACTATATCGCCTGAGAAAGTTATCTATCTGCTCCAGTTAAATTTGATAAAACTATAAATGAAGACTCAAGAATGACGGGGGGAAAAAGAAGAAACTGTGTCTACCCTCTGCAACCCAGATTCTATCCAAGCCCCTGAAGCAGCAGAAAATGAATGATTTATACAACAAACAGACAATTTCAGTGAGTAGTTTTGACCTTAATTTCTCTTTAGACAGATATAATTCCTGTAACTCTTTGGAATGGAATCTTCAAACCCAAACTGAAAATCAACAGCTTATGGAACTCCCTTCTTCCCTGGCAGAAAATGCTTCCACTCCCTGGTCCATTGCTGTCTGTTCAGCAGCTGCTTTACTCAAGCAGGATAGGGACTTCCGGTGGCACCGCCGGCACCGAAAAGCTGCTCCTTTGGGAGCGCTAGCCCCAGGACTCCGTAAGAACCGCTATGACAGCCAAAATCAGCTGTCTAGAGGTTTGAAAGCTTTCCCCTTGGGTGAAGAGGGGAAAGCGAGCAGCCGGGTGGAGGTAGAACTCCCCAAGACCCCCAGGAGTAATTCTGGGGATCGTTGGGTGGGAGCTCCCTAAAAACTCGGCAGAAGCTCCGGACCAGGGACGCTTCTGCTTAAAACAGAAACAAGGCATCGCAACCACCCCTGCGATCAATTTTAAAAACATCGTAATTTTAAGCAGGCAAGCAAGAGCAGGAGGGAGGAGAATTGTAAGTTTGGAACTTTAACTTCAACTCTGTACCTGTGACACTTCCTTCGGAAACTATTTAGAGGGAAGGAAGAAAAAAATGGCGCCGGAAATCTAAAAGAGACAAAGGAGACAAAGGAGAAAGGAGAAAGCGAAAGTTAAAAAGGAAGCGCTTGTTAGCGCTGTCAATCTTGGGTGGATTTAACTTTAAAGTAACAATTTGAAGCTGGAAAGATACAATATTGACTTGTAACAAACTAACTTGGTTGCAGAAAAAGTAACAATTGAAATTACAAAATGATTAAATCAAAAAGTTCTCTATGGAAAATTGTGGAGGATTTGGAAAAGAACTTGGAAGCCCTTTTTGAAAAGTATGAAGGTTTGTTTGAAAGTTTGGAAGAAAATCCCGGATTGTTGCAAGAGG
>JANHZT010010385.1:502563-513043 GCA_032468215.1 Stegonotus admiraltiensis
CTGCCGATGGTCTGGGCAGCCCCAGAAGACCTTTTATTCACCAAAAAAGCCGCCCATCATGGAGCGACTCAATCAGCCTGCAATACTGCATTCTAACCACTGCACCACCATGGCTCCTATTCCATATTGCAGTGGCCCACCTGTCTTCCTTGGAGGCAGTACAGAATGTACAGTACAAAATAGAAAATACAATCAATGACTTGATTAAAAATGAAAATATAAGGATATGATTAGTGGCCAGCCTTGTCATTAAAACTAATAGATAAAATGGATTGTTGTTTGTTCTGATTTTATGAAGAATTTTAGGCTTATTTTTAGCTTGCTTTATGAAGCTATGCCTGGGGGTATGGGTTGATGTAACCCGTAAAACATATTGAAGTTACGATATGATAGTGTTTTGAAATTATACTTTTAGTTAATCTAGTTTTCTGTTTAATCCATTTTTTAGAATTTTGAAGAAGCTGGTCTGTGTGAAACGTTAATAAAGAACATAGCTAAAGTTGGATATTTTAAACTTACTCCTGTGCAGAAATATAGTATTCCTATTGTGCTGGCAGGACGTGACTTAATGGCATGTGCACAAACAGGATCTGGAAAAACAGTAAGCACACAATACAAGATTCTGTTGAGGTTTGGGGTGGATTTATTACTATTTTATCATTTTTTTATTTCAACATTTAAAGTTTAGTTTAGTTATAAATCTCTTTATCATGAACGTTTGAAACTAGATTTTGGACCTTTATATTTTAGTGTACTTTAACAAATTTTTTTATAAACATCTAATATTGGATTAGAAAAATGCACTTTTATTTAACTTCGCCATGTACTGGAAGTGCAGCATTCCTAAATTGTAATATATTTGCCCTTTAGGCAGCTTTTCTTATACCAATTTTAGCTCACATGATGAGAGATGGAGTGACTGCCAGTCAATTCAAATTGGAACAAGAACCAGAATGTATAATTGTAGCACCAACTAGAGAACTGATAAATCAGATCTTTCTGGAATCAAGAAAATTTTCATACGGGTAAGTATTTGGGCAAACTAAATCACAATGGCAGAGTGCTCCCATTAAAGAATAAATTACGGAAGTGCATATAGATACCTACTCAGTATGTATCTAAAGTTTGCTTTTAAGGTGTTACAGTGGTTGTGAACATTGGGAAGCTGTCTCAGATTGATACAGTGGGATGCAATTTGTTTTAGTTAAGTGATTTTCAATATTTCTGGGAGTAACCAAAGTTGTTCCTGACCCATGTGCAAATAATCAACATTTGATTGTTATATGTAATAGAAAAAGCTGAACTGTATCTACTTAGGAATCATTATAAAGAAATGATACGTATTCACAAGTTTATAATACTGCAGACTGGGCTAGAGAAAGGTACACAAGTAAATCTGTCTAGTAAAAATATTAATTATTATATAATTCTTACATAATTGTACTCATATCTTAAATTAATATTAATAAGGGGGGGGTAAGTCCACTACTTAATTTTAAATTTGAACCGTCTAATGTGGCTTAAATATTTCAAACAAACCAAAAGGAATATAGTATTAGATCTTTCATTATAGCATATCACAGAGATTTAAGGCTTTGTTATTTATAGTAATACAGTGGGATGTGTTCACTGTTTTTAACTGCATATTTTAATTATATATATATTTTTTGTTAACTAGAACTTGTGTAAGACCTGTTGTGATTTATGGAGGTATACAAATGAGCCATACAATTCATCAGATAAAGCAAGGCTGTAATATATTGTGTGCTACCCCAGGAAGACTTTTGGATATCATAGGCAGACAAAAGGTAAGATTTCTGGGTCACCATGAATAGAGTGAACATTAAACTTTATGACTGTTCAAACTTCAGATTTAACATTGTTTTATTGCAAGGGTTAGTTACAATTTAAAACAAGTTTTTACTGAGAAGCTTATGGAGATGAATTATTCCAAATTGATTCACAAAAAGGTACTTCATATGTGATCAGGCCAGTGATAAAATACAGCTGTTGTTAAGGCTAAAAGGGTGAGAACAGGTTCTGGCTGTTATAACATAGTACTTTGATTTTTTCAAGCTAGGTAACATGATTATTCGTAGATTATTCATCTCTACAGATTCATCTGTAGAGATTCTGACTCTCCAGAATCTTTATTGTGCTTGCCAATCCTACCATCCAAGTTCATTTAACTTAAACACTTAAAGTGATTTAATACTTATCTGGAATGTTGAACATGTAAAATTAAAGGGAATGAAGAACCATAGAGTGATAGCTATATGAAGGAAGGGGAGAACAGGATATGAATTACAGATAAAATGAAACTTTAATTATTAAATACTTTCATTTTTAAAAATATAAATCACAGTCTCAAAAACCATCAGCAAAGTTTTCTCTACTGCCAGTGTAACAAATACGTTACATTGGTTGCTTCATTTCTGTTCTTAGCTGGTTGGCCTATACCTCTTCAATGTTACTGTGGTATGGTAGTTATGTTGTAGGTGTTAATATAGCAGCATCTATATAATCTAAAAAAATTCATTTTTGTGAAATTAGACCATATTGTTCTTTAAAGCAGGATAATGGGGAAAGATGTAAGATGTAAGGACCAATTTGAGTATGTTCATCTATCATGTAAAAGTACAATTGTGCATTCTATTTTCAATTTTTTCTTGTATATCTGTTTTTTCTAAAAGATTGGGCTCAGCAACTTAAAGTATTTGGTGTTAGATGAAGCTGATCGTATGCTGGATATGGGATTTGGCCCTGATATAAAGAAATTAGTTTCATCTCCAGGCATGCCCTCAAAAGACAAACGCCAAACATTAATGTTTAGTGCCACTTTCCCTGATGAAATCCAAAGGTATGTATTAGCAATTCATTTTAAAAATACAGTTTACAAGGTGTAAATTTCAGATAACTTATTCAGAGTGAAATCATAAATACACATGCTACCTTGCTAAAAATTTGAATTCGATTGCTAAGGTTTTTGCATCTACTTTATTTAATCTTGGAAGAATTGACTCTTCATAGAAAGTAGCTTCTGAGTTAAGTAATTGTTTGGAATGGTGCCTGTTACTTTTACAAGTCATATTTGGACAATAACTGTTCGCAATTTAAATAGTATATATTTATAGAAGTGGCTACTGGTACATTTATTTTTAGATTAATTTTACTAACTACAAGTAGTCCTTAACTTACAACCATTTGTTTAGTGACTGTTTGAAGTTACAATGGCACTGAAAAAAAGTGCCTTGTTAGATTTTTAGGAGCCATGGTAGTGCAGTGGTTAGAATGCAGTATTGCAAGTTTACTCTGCACACAGCCAGGATTTTGATCCTGACCAGCTCAAAATTCTGAGGTCAATAAACGAATACCCAGATTGTTTTTGGCAACATGCTGAAACACATTGTAAATTTTAGTATACTGCTAAAGAGTGCTGTAAAATCACTATGGAATGATATATGCTATTGCCATTTTCCACACTTACAACTGTTGCAGCATCCCCATGGTCACATGATCAAAATTTGGATGCTTGGCAACTGGCATATTTTTATTTATTAAGAGTTGTGGTAGCACAGTGGTTAGAATGCAGTAATGCAGGCTACTTCTGCTGACTGCTGGCTGTCAGCAGTTTGGCAGTTCAATTCTCACCGGCTCGAGGTTGACCCAAGGTTAGTAAAATGAGGACCCAGATTGTTGGGGGCAATATGCTGATTATAAACTGCTTAGAGAGGGCTGTAAAGCCTGTGAAGGTGGTATATAAAGTCTAAGTGCTATTGCTACTGCTATTATGGTTACATGTCCCAGGGTCATGTGATCACCTTTTTGACCTGATAAGCAAACTCAATGGGGGAGCCAGATTCACTTAACAGCCTTGTTACTAACTTAACAACTGCAGTGATTTACTTAACAACTGTGATAAGAAAGGTAAAATGGGGCAAAACTCACCCTAACAATTGTCTTATTTAGCAACAATATTTTTTGGCTCAATTGTGGTTGTAAATCGAGGGCCACCTGTGTAAAACATTATCAATACTTTATTTCCCAAACTGTTGATCCTTCTGTTGGATGCCCTACTTCAAAATAATTTAATTTTATGGAGGCATGGTTGCACAGCAGCTGAAGGACGCTGGATCTGCCAACCAGAAATAGTCGACACTCTGGCAGTTGTAGCCCTGATAGCATTACAGGATGGGGTGAGCTCCCATCCCATGCCTCCAGCTCTTGCCCTGCCCACCCAGCAGTTAAAAGCATTGTTGTGAGTAGATAAATGGGTACCACTTTAGTGGGAATGGCTAGCTGCACAAGAAAAACAGATGCTGAAATGAGGTGAGATTGGCAAAAGAGGCCCAGAAGATGTCATTAACCTGAATGCCATTAGTCAGATGGTACATGTTGGTTTTCCCCCATGGCGCATCATGAATAAGTGTGCAGGCGCGAAACCAAATGAATAAGCAATTAGGCTGTCAAGACTACTCTGTAAAGTGTAGATCTCCCTGATACATGCATGCCATATGAAATATATAAATAAAATAAAACTTAATTTTACTTAATTGTTCAAAGACTCGCTGGAGAATTTTTGAAGACAGACTACTTATTTGTTGTTGTTGGACAAGTGGGAGGAGCATGCAGTGATGTTCAGCAGACCATACTTGAAGTGAAGCAGTACGACAAGAAAGACAAACTTGTGGAAATTCTTAATGAAATAGGTAATTGAGGCCTTGTAATTGAAATGTACTTTTTTAATGTTACTAATTACTAAATTGATATAAGGCTGCCAAATGTGTAGTGTAGCATAATATTGTTCAGTAATATAAATGGATTCTCGACAATGTTCTTTTTCTTCTGACCAGCTCATTGTATAGTTCTAGGGATGATTCATCAGTTTTTAGGAAATAAGTTTTCTGAGCTAAAGAAGGTTGCAGATTGTTTCAAAAAGTCATTAACGATTGTTAATTGTAACAAAAACCTAGGGAATCCCCATTTTATGAAGGATCACTATAAACGTCTCAGAACAACTTTGATCACTGAGATGAAGTTGTGGGAGTGAAGTTGAAGGGAAGTATGCAATGTAAATGTCTGGAATATTTACATTTTTGAAGGAGAGTAAAATATTACTGTCTGCTTTATTTATAGGCAATGAACGAACTATGGTATTCGTGGAAACAAAGAAAAAAGCTGATTTTTTTGCAACTTTACTTTGCCAAGAAAACATATCAACCACAAGTATTCATGGGTGAGTAAATTGTGGGGTAGGCAACATTTTTGTAACATTTAAAATTAAATTTTGAGAAGAAATTGGTGGTCATGGATGACATCCAAATTAGCTGCCAAGGCCAGTTATGAAAATTCTGCTTTCAGAGGTTAAATTGGTGATTGTGTTTCCTGTCACTTTTCACTAGCCATAAAAATATGATGTTGCCCTTTTCTGGGAAAAGTTGGAGATACAGAGTACTTGGTTGCAGCTATTCGTATTTCTCAATTCTAATAGTGCCTAGGCTCTAAATAGAACCCAATAAATTCTTAGGAATGTAGAAAGAAATGTTTTATTTTAAAAAAATTAAAAGAATTTTTAACTGCAGGTGGGTAAGGAAGCTAAGTACCAAGAGGGGGTGTGGTGTCTTCCATTAATCTAAACCAAAAATAAACCATGATCTAGTGATTTCCATAATATTTAAATCATTCTTTTTTGTCTTCCATTGAATAGGGCATGAGGCATTCCACATTCCTTATCTTACCACTGTCACAGGGCTATTGAAATGCTTAACTTGGCATCCCCTTTCCGTGTTTTTAATTAAATTATGAGATTGCTAAAAAGTACAGTCGTTTCTTAAAGGACTGTGTGACCTCTAACCAAAACAAAGTACAGTAGAGAAGCACAAATTTTGGATCACTATCTACAATACTTCAGTCTGCAGAGAATACCCGTATTCTCCCATTCTTGCAGAGTAGAAATATGAATGACAAATTTATTTTTTATCTAATGCACATATGGCTAACTTTACCCTCCACTTCGATATATCTATCTGTTAAAATTACTTTGCAAATTAAAATTTTTGTTCTGTTTTTAGTGACCGGGAACAGAGGGAGAGAGAAGAAGCACTTCATTATTTTCGTACTGGAAGATGCCCTGTTCTTGTTGCTACATCTGTAGCAGCAAGAGGTCTGGATATAGAAAATGTTCAACATGTTATAAATGTTGATCTCCCTTCCACAATTGATGAATATGTTCATAGGATTGGACGAACTGGGCGTTGTGGTAATCTAGGCAGAGCAATTTCTTTCTTTGATCCTCAGGCAGACAGTGCTATTGCACAGCCCCTAATAAAAGTGCTTGCAGATGTAAGTTGTCTTTCATTTCCCAATTTTTAAAAATAGTTTTAAAACAGACAATAGTACATTTGTAATAATGCAACTTTCCTTTTTAAGGCTCAGCAAGAGGTTCCAGCATGGTTAGAAGAAATTGCTTGTGGTTCAGGTGGGATTGGTTTTAGTAATCCAAAGGGAAATGTGTTTGCAGCTGTTGATTCCCGAAAGGTAACTTTTAAATAAACCTGATTCTTACCTAAACAGTGGTTAAGTATTGTAATTTTGAAAGACCCCTGACTCCCAAAACTTACTCGGAACTTTAAATATTTCTCAAACTAAGGTAGAGAAATATTTGTGTCCATGGATATTGGACTAGGCATAGATGAGGAAGCAAGCATTGTAGAACAAGGATAATAAGCATAGTGATATATATGGAAATAACTATTTTTAAGGTTCTTTACACATAGATTGTTAAAGTAGTCTGTTAAAGTGATAGGATATATAGAATATATTAAGTATTCTTGATTCTGAGAAATAAACAATTGGGACAACTGGACTAGAAGTCTGATGGAGAATAGTAATTTTTAGGGCTTTTATACACAAACCAAATGCATTACTCTATCAGTGGAAGCTAATTGGGAGCATCAAAATACAGAAATGGGGCTCCATAGTTCCTCGTATTTCAGGCTATCTGTGATAAATGTTGAAAGGTTGTCAAGTAGGTTGGAGAGCAAGGATCTGAAAAGTACTTTCTAATACAGACCTCGGCATTTTAGGGCCCACAGGCCACATGCAGCCAGCAGGTAGTCCCAGTCTGGCTCTTGGCGGGGCAGCGGCAATATCAGAGGTGGGGTGCAGGGGTGGTGCAGTGTTAGTGGCAGGAGCGGGGCAGCAAGGGGGTAGGACAGCAGCGGCCCTCCACAAGTCCTACTTTCTCATGTGGCACCTTGGAACAATTAAATTGCCCACTCCTGTTCTAATACAATCTTGAAAATAAACATAGCACACTGTTTCCTGGCAATATACAATTTTCTTTGTTTTATCTGAAAAATCTGAATTCCGTTTCATGTAGGTTTTCTGTAGCAAAGACAATCATCACAGTGGAGGATTTGCAGCATCGAATATACTTGTAGCAGATGAGTCCTGGGATTAAATCTACCCCTGACAATAGAACAACGTTGTATTATACAAAATCTTCTAAACAAAGTAGTTTTGGGGAAACCTGACTGGATCCTGACCAAATGTATTTGATTGTCTATAATTTCGGTGGGATTAATTCTAAGTATATGTGTTTAGGTTTATTATATGTTTAAAAAAACCATTGATGTTGCTGCCTTCCCATGTTAAGGAAAGGTGGATTTCAGGTATTTGAGTTCCTTGCTTAGCAAATTTAAGTTTAATGGTTGTGTAAAGTAACACAATTTGTTGTAAAAGACTGTTATAAATGACTGTAGAAATTATTAATAAAAACTTGTAATCATGTCCTGTGCTGTGGATTTTATAAAATTTAGCTCAATTCTGGCAGAGTGTTATTGGAAATCGTTGATTTAATAAATGTTTTTAGGATTACATAATATCAATTCTAAAACAAATTTCCTGACATTTACCAGCTTATTGATTCTGCAACCTACACAATATACATAGCATTCACAAGGCAGAAGAGGTGTATTCAAGTCTATTTTGCTTTATCATGCTGATTATTGTAAGCAAACTTATTTCCATTTCCTAGGTCAACAACTTTGCATAGGCCTAAATTGCTTTGTTGATAAGAACTATTCAGACACTTTTTAATAACTGGTAAGTTGAAGGCTACATTTTTGAAATAATATTGAGGAAATCTCCAGACAACTATTTGATGCACTGAAGTGGCTCACTACTGCAGTGAATTTTCCTTCTGTTGATTCTTCAGGGACAGGTAATTTCTCAATAAATTGATGTATCTGAGGCAGAGCACTTGAAAAAGTTTTTTTCACATATACAAGAAGATGAAAGGCTGATGGAGAAGATTGGGGGTAATTGTTTAAACAGTAAGTGGTCTGCTGGCCAGCTTAGGACTTAACAGTCTATCTTTTAATGAGAAGAGGAAGAGTATAATTCTGAAAAAAGGAAATGGGAAGGTATTTTTTCCTTTTCCAGTCTTGGTTGAGAGTTCTCAGAAATAAAGATAATGAAGAATTTAGCTCATTGGTTTAGGGATTAAACCCAAAGCCCAAGACATTTTATGACAACTGAAGCTAATGAGATTAAAGTTGGCAGGAAACCTACAGGTAGCGAACAAAGTAGCCTTTATTTCCTCCCCCCCCCCTTTTTTTTTTGTCCTGCTTTGCTCAGTTTTGATGATTTTAGATATTAAAACCATTTATTTCTCAGGTTAATGATAACTAACTTCGGTACCTTTTCAGTGAAACACAAGTTTCTTAGGTTGCCTTTTACTCCAGAGATTTTGTATTTAGCACCATATACTCCAGACAAATCTCAATCTGGTTAAGAGAAAATCTGGAAATGGTTTGAAAAATGTATTCCTGGATAATGGGAATTTATTGTTCTGTTTAACACCAATTTCAGGGGGGGGTCTATATCACTAAATTAAAGAATGGAGGTAATGTGACTACTTGCCAGGTAGAATTTTGAGGCCATACCCAAGCAATCTGGAATTTTTGTGGATTACTGGTTGGAGATTTAAAAGGGATCTGAAATGTTTGGGTCCCGTGAAAGATGAGCTTCAGCTATGATACAACTTGGACACCCTTTGGCTGTGGTTAGCATGGACAATGAGATGGAGTTACAGATATTTTAGAGAACTGGTTTCCCTATGAAAGAGTTAAGCATTTTTTAAAAGAAGTATGGATTGTATCATGGAGTATTCAGCATTTGGATATGAAAGTGTGTGTTATTTCATTAGATTGCTTATCTTTTTTCAGTTTGTGGATGAAATAAAGATAGTTAGCATGAGCACCTGTTGGGAGCAGAACCAGTGTGGAAACAGCATTACAGTTCATGGATGGTCTTTAAGGGTAGATCTTGTTGGCATAATCTGAGAAGTGATCTGATTTGCAAAGGATGGTAAGCAAGGCCTGGTGGTGCAGGAATAGATGCAATTGGCACACAAGATGGAGATGTGCAAAGCCCCTCCTATGCATGGCTGCTACCTTAAGCAGGAGCTGAGAACATAAGAGGACCCTCAAATTATGCACCAGTTCTGAGTGGGGGGGTGGGGGAATACAAACTTCAGAGTCAGTGGTGGAAAATCTCTGCAATTAGGTTGAGAAGATCCAAAACCCATTATCACTCAGGTCTTGCTAGGGTTAAACCAAAGCCTGTTCCTCCCCAATCCAGGCTCCCATAAGCCACAGACAGTGGCACTTGATATACAATTAGCAGCAGCATGCTGAACCTCATCCAGCAGCTTCATGTGGATGTTAAAAGCAGGGAAAGAGTGGAGCCCTGAGGCATCCTGTATAGCAGGAGTATGGGGTTATGAGTTTTCTCCTTCCCAGCACCATCTGGAACCAACCTCCAAAGAACAAGGAGAATCACTAACCTACACATCCCTCCCGACCCTGCCCCCCAGTCCAGAAAGTTACCATGATGGCATTGAAGGCTGTTGAGAGATCAAAGAGGGCCAGAATAGATCCCAAGCCTGCCAGAGGTCTTCAACCAATGCAATCAATATCATCTCAACACCATAACCCAGACTGAGAAGGGTCCAGATCAGTTATCCTGGATCTCAGTTTGTCCAACACTTCATGTTTTTCTGCTGAAGCTATATTTTGGATTGTATTTCCTAATAGTGCTTGTCATATTCCTTACCCTGGGTTTCAACCCAGGACAGAGCTGTTAAATGGTATCTTAAAAAAAAAACTCCAAAGGAAAACAATAATTTTATATACAGACGGTTCTTGAATTATGGTAATTGGGAGCAGAATTTTCATTACTAAATGATGTCATAAAACAACATGTGACTGCATTGTTTAGTGATGGCAATCCTGGCCTTTCCTGTGGCAGCCATAAACGAATCACACCAGTTGATAGGCAATGATGCACCTTAATCTAAGCCACCCCCAACTTGGTCCTTCCCAGCCCTGAGCTGCAATAAAAGGACCCAGATTGTGGGGGCAATAAGCTGACTTTGTATAAATATACAGAAGTATGAAGGCTATTGCTTAATGCA
>JANHZT010010395.1:112677-122701 GCA_032468215.1 Stegonotus admiraltiensis
GGAAGGGGAAATGGAGACGAAGGGGAAAGGGTGGGGAGGAGGAGGGGAGGAGGAGGAGGAGGAAGAAGAAGAAGAAGAAGAAGAAGAAGAAGAAGAAGAAGAAGAAGAAGAAGGAGAAGAAGAAGAAGAAGAAAAAGAAAAAATAATAATAATAATAATAATAATAAAGAAGACGACTTCCTCCATCTCCTTCTTCATGGTTGAAGGAATTGTATATGTGCAGACTTACAAGTTTCTGAATATGACAATGTCTGGCAATTGATTGGTCCTTAACACCATGAGTGAGGGAGTGAGGGAGTGAGGGAATAAATACTTTTTTAGTGTTTTCTTGTGATTTATGCAGCGACCCGTCTCTCACGCAAGTGGCTCTGGGCAGCTTGCAAAATTCAAACAAGCAAACCAACCCCCCAAAATAAACCCGCAGCATCCAGAGATAAACAGATGAAGATGCAGATTAAGTTCAGATCATTTGGGGATTGGGGTTACCTTACTTTATTGGCAATTGATTTTAATGAGTAGTCGAACAGTCCATTTCTTAAGCCAGCTCCATAGTAAGTCAGTCAGTCAGTCCCAAGTTCATTGTTGTGACCACATGAAAGGATACACAGGTGGAAATAAATCACTCTAATGGAGTCATTTTTCTGCCTTTTGATTGGGGAATATGGACATTTACTTATTTTTTAACAAAAAGATTTCATGTCTTTAAAAAAATGAAAATTCCTCCTTCAGGAACATGGAAAAATTATCGATAAATGTTTATTGTAATACTGAGTACTGTATTTCTTTTTTTTCCCTCCCAAAGAAAACTGGATTGATGATCTCCAAAGGATGATGTAGATACAATTGCTGAAAAGTAGATTATAATAAATGAATCGTTGGGTCAAAGTTTCCTTTCAGCCACATAATTCTGCAGAGAAAGTTGAAATTCCCCTAAAGTTTTGAAAGTCGTAACTATCTCTCTGTTTTCTATTTGCTGAAAGTGGTGAGTTCATCTTGAAAGCAAACACTTATGCTAAAACTCCATTTTCTATAAATATTTGGAAAGGTCTGGAAATGATTCATACTTCATGAATTGCAATGGGAATTTAATTCAACCTCGAGTGAGCTCTCGTGATTAATATTAAACAAGACATTCGGCTGTCATAATGATAATAATTATGATTTGGCTATTATTTTAAAAATGTGTTACTAAATATTAAGCTGTTCTCAAACATAAATCATTTTGCTCGGATTAGATTTAAGGGGAAAGGCACTTTCATAATTCTTGAGAAACTGCACTTCATGAATCAAACCAAATGAACATGGCAAGAAAGAAACTCAAAAGTGGAGAAAGCATCGGTTTATCATAAACCATGCAAATATTTATTCTGTTATTTAATGTCTTCCCAGCGGGAACTGCCCTTAACATACGTTATCCTTAATTAGATAACATCAGCTCCATGCTATATGTGAAAATAATTAATGTAAATTAGCTTTCCTTCCATTGCTTTCTCTCAAGTTGAACTAAAATAAAGATATGAGGTAAAGGTTCCCCTCGCACATGTGTGCTAGTCGTTCCAGACTCTAGGGGGTGGTGCTCCTCTCCATTTCAAAGCCGAAGAGCCAGTGCTGTCCGAAGACATCTCTGTGGTCATGTGGCCGGCATGACTCAACGCCAAAGGCGCACAGAACGCTGTTCCCTTCCCACCAAAGGTGGTCCCTATTTTTTCTACTTGCATTTTTTACCTGCTTTTGAACTGTTAGGTTGGCAGAAGCTGGGACAAGGAATGGGAGCTCACCCCATTAAGCGACACTCGGGACTCGAGCCGCTGAACAGCCGACCTTTCAATTGACAAGCTCAGCGTCTTAGCCGCTGAGAAGTAGAGACCTTAAAGTGAGATCATGTTTTGGAACATCTAGATTTGTATTTGTCAGTGTCGGCCACTCGAAGATGGGTGGACTTCAACTCCTGCAATTCCCCAGCTAGCCACGGTGGCTGGGGAGTTGATGTCCTGCCATTTCCAAATGGCCACATTTGAGGAAAACTGGTGCAGAAATATAAAATAACAGGGGTTTTGAAAAATGAGTTGCAACAGCTTCTTTCTAGAATATTTTTTTCCACTTGCGCGAAAACCGTTATCTCTGATATACTCAAGATCACAAGGGAGGGAGAGGAGAATTCAGAATAATATAACGGTGGATTTTAAGTGAATTACTGTGGTTTTGCTTTCTTATCCTTTCTAAATTATTGGTATTGGGAAAAAGAAGTCTCTTTAAAAAGAGCAGATTCCTACTCTTGGCAAGCATAAGGACAGTCACTAACTCAAGTTCTTCTTTAAGGGACTGGAGGCTGAAACATATGAAGGAGGTTTGCAGGAACTGGGTACGGCTAGTTTAATGAAAAGAAGGACTACAGGAGACATGATAGCCGTCTTCCAGTATTTGAGGGGCTCCTACAAAGACAACGGGGCAAACTATTTTCCAAAGCACCAGAAGGCAACACAAGAAACAATGGATGGAAACTAACCAAGGAGAGAAGCAACCTGGAATGAAGGAGAAACTTCCTAACGGTGAGGACAATTAATCAGGGGAACAACTTACCTTCAGAAGTTGTGGGAGCTCCATCACTGGAGGTTTTTAAGAAGAGACTGGACAGTCACTTGTCTGAAATGGTATAGGGCAGTGATGGCTAACCTTTTTGCCGTCACATGCCAAAAGCTGAGGAAGCACGGAGCAGTCACATGCATGCATGCACACACCCATAATTCAATGCCCCCCACGCCACGTCCCCCCCCACGCATGTGCAGAAGACCCCCTGTGCTCCCCCTGCTATTGGCACAGGATGACATGGTGGGCCCGGTAGGCCCGTGTTTTGCTCTCCCTAGGCTCCAGAAGCTTTCTTGGAGCCTGGGGAGGGCAAAAACAGCCTTCCCCACCCCCCTGAAGGCTCTCCGGAGGCTGGAAACGGCCTGCTTCCTGACTTCCGGTAGGCCCAGAAGGCCCGTTTTTCGCTCTCCCCAGGCTCCAGAGGCTTTCTAGGAGCCTGGGGAAAACAGCACTGCAGAACAATGAGAAATGATGCCACACTCGAACACAGAGCTTGTAGGAAATACTGCAGTTTGTGAAACAAATATCGGGACTTCAGGGTATCAGTTGGGCAGCAATGTCATTTTTTTATTCTAGGTTCATTTCCAATAACTCTACTCAACTATGCCTACATGCCATACTGGCTGTAATTGTAAATGCAAAATAGACAATTAAGCGTATTACTTCGTTCACTGTAAATGTGAAATACGCAATTTAAAAAAAAGAAAGAAAGAAAAGAAACTGTGCACTAAAGCAATTATACAATTTAATTTGCAATTCAATAAAGTATGGCTTAAACCAACTGCACCTTAGCATTAGGCACCACAGAAGCTCTATCCATGCCCTTCTTGGGTTCTGAACCTACAGCTTATCACTGCGCCAGAATTACAAGGAGGAAAAATTTTGCATGGAAATGAAGAGGAGGAGATGAGGAGCCTCTGCCTCTACTTTCAGAATACCACCACTAGAGTTGGTCTACTCCACAGCTGAATACTGTGCCCCTTTTTGGCTTAAACAGCTGCCACACCAGCAAGATCAATGCTAGACTAAACAAGACAATGAGGATCATAAGCAATTGCATTAAATCTACTCCTACTTGCTGGCTCCCAGTCTTGAGCTCTACAAAGGCAGGAAGCTTTAGTGAAGGAGTGCAACAAAATTATGAGAAACCTACTTCTTCCTGTGTGTGCTGCTCTCCCTCATCTATCCATCGGCAGGCTTAAATCCAGGAAGCCCCCTCTGGCACTCACTCAACAGCTGTCTAACAACTTTGACATCAACACACAGTGGAAAGCCAAATGGGATACAGGCAGTTACATAGATGACCCTACACAAAAGGTGCTAGATTTTGACCTTCCTCACCAGCATTGGTTAACTCTGAACAGGATCCGTACCCAACATGGGTTTCAGTGGGGCATTGTCTGTACCCCTCAGTGTGACTGTGCTGCCGCTTGACAAAATATCCATCACATTATGTTCGAATGTCCATCAAGAGCTTACACCAGAGAACAAAAGAAGACAAGAAGGAGGAGATAACAATGAAAATAATAGTGACGGATGAATTAAATGGGGGGGGGGACATATTAAGAGAGTTGGAAGATACTTTTGAAAGGGAGATAGGGGCCTGGGCAGAAATTTTGGAAACTAGGCAGTGGAAGAGGGTAGAGGTGAGAGAAATACCTAGATTGAACAGCCAAGAAGCAGATGCAGACAGAGATAAAGATCCAAAAGAAGAATATGGGAGGCAAGTCAAAAAAAAGCATAGCAATTAAAGTATTGAAGCGGGCAAGAGATGATGGATAGATGATTTTTCCTTTTCGATGTTGTTCTGATTTGCTTTTCTTTTTTTCTCTCTCTCTCTGTCTTCTTTTTCTAGGTAGGTGACATGACTAGAAGTTAGGTAGGATACAAAGAAAACGTCTTTTAATCAAGGGTGACATGATTAAAAGTTAGAATAAGAGATGGAAATAAGAGAACGGGGAATATTAGTTTATACTTTATATTGTTATTATGTTATTAGTTTATAAACATGGAATATTGAATAACGATAGACTGCAACTCAATATAAATGTATATTATTAGAAATATATAAGTTGATTGAATATAATAACTATGTTTAATTCTACTGGTTTTATTTGTGTTGGAATGTATGACAGCCAGGTGCCACACTGTTCATGCATTGATATGTTTGTAAAAAAATGAAAAAATAAAAAACATTTTTAAAAAAGGAGCTTACACCTGTCCAATGTCTGATTTTTTCAACATAGACCATCCTGTCCTTGAATGGGTGGGTGGACTGGACATCAACCTCTGAACCAGGGGTGAAATGTAAAATGTGTTACTACCAGTTCTGTGGGCATGGTTTGGTGGGGGTGTAATGTGACTAGGTGGGCGTGGCCACCTTTTTAAAAAAAAAAAACCTTTTCAAAGCATTTTTTCTAATGCTTTGAAAAGCCTCTGGCGATCAGGCAACTCAGCTGGGATCATCAGAGACTTTTCAAAGCATTTTTTTAATCACCTCTTTGGCCAAGAGGTTGCAGAAAAAGATGCTTTGCAAAGCCTCTGAGGATTCCAGTTGAGCCACGCGATCATCAGAGGCTTTTTTTTTTACTTTTAAAAGCATTTTTTTGTCGGAAGAGGTTGAAGAAAAAATGCTTTTAAAAGTAAAAAAAAAAACCCCTCTGATGATCGTGCTACTCAGCTGAGCGGGGGGGGGAGCAGGGATTTTTGCTACCGGTTCTTCGAACCACCTGCCATCGCTACCGGATCAGGCAATCTGGTCCGAACCAGGAGCATTTCACCCCTGATCTGAATCACTATAAGTCCATGTCTTTGCCATACGCTAAATAAATAAATAAATTTGCAGAGAACCCAACTTCCGCCAGTATTTGTCATTTCATCTCTTGGACACAACAAAATGTCGAAGGCAAAATTGTTATTTACTTCCCAGTGTGCTGAAGAATAAAGGAAAATGTTAGAGTGGCCAAAGAAGGACATTTTCTCCAATGCAGAAAATTGTAACCCGTAGTTCTTTCTCCAAGCTAGTGTCCCCATCTCTCCAAGTAAGACGGGCTCTGGAGACACTACGTCAACTTTCTCTGCAGAAGCAACTTCTTGGCATAAACCTATAACAGGAAATTATCATCTGGCAGTAAAAAATATGTCTCTGTATAATTCACTGCTCGCTGACATTTTGTTCTTTCGTAGGAAATCAAGGTTTCAGAGGAAAAATAAAAGGAGTCCGTAGCAATGATGAAGTAATGCATGGTTCGGTGGTTTATTTGTAATTAATAAATATAGCTAGAAAATCCAGAAGCCAGGACTCCCAAATTTTGCTTGACTTCATTCGTGATTATATAAATCTTGTGTTCTTCTCCAAGGGAAATTGTCCTGGTAGCTCCAACACAGAAGGGACAATTCATCATCATGGTAATAAATATGCAATAGGCATATAATACGTTTACAATAGTACACCTTATGTAGCTACAGGTAATCCTCGACTTACGGCCACAATGGAACCCAAACTTTATGGTTTTAAGTGAGAAATTTGTTAAGTGAGTTTTGGCTCATTTTACAAGTGGCCTCAACGACTCTCTAAAAAGGAATGCAAAAGACCAGCTGTCTGCAAGGGGTATCAATCCTTCCATTCCCCACCATCCAGTCAGAGCTGAAGACGCTTCTTCGATGAGAAGCGAAATGTCTTCAGAGGAAAAACAAGTCCAGTTGCCACCTGAAAAAGCACCTTAGAGACAACCATGACTGAGAATATCCATAGACATAGAATCCTAGCTCTGGAAGAGACCTTGGAGGTCTTCTAGTCCAAGCCCATATTCTGGTTGTCGAGTCTATTTTAGAAAACCTCCTATGATGGAGCACCAACTCCAGGAAATAAGCTATTCCACTGATTAAATGTTCTCACTGTCAGAACATTTCTTCTTAGGTTGGATCTCTCCTTGATTAGTTTCCATCCATTGCTTCTTGTCCTGCCTTCGGGTGCTTTGGAGAATAAGTCGACCCCCTCTTCTCTGAGGCAGCCCCTCAAGTACCAGAAGACAGCTATCATGTGACTCCTAGTCCTTCTCTTCATTAAACAATGCATGCCAGTCCCCTCAATCGTTTATCGTATGGTTTAGCCTCCATCATCTTATCATCTTCATTACGCTTCTCTGCACTTCTTGTAGAGCCTCAATGCCTTTTATTTTTGTATCGACCATTATAAATATGAGTCAGTTGCCAAACATTTCAATTTTGACCATGGGGATGCTGTACTTCCAAGAAGGCTCCATACCCATCTGCACTACCTGAGTGACTGTGAGGACACAGATAAACCTCCAAGTGGCCTCAATGACTCTCTCAAAGAATGCAAATGATCAGCAGCCTGCAAGGAATATACTGCATTTTTCAGAGTATAAGGCACAACTTTTTTCCTCTTAAAAGTGGGTGAAAATTTAGGTGCATCTTATAGACCAAATACACACGTTTTTGGGCTCCCAAGCCCTCCGGGTGTCTTGTTTTCGCCCTCCCCAGCCCCCAGAAGCACTCTGCAGGCCAAAAACGGGTGCATTTTTGCCAAAAACGGGTGCATTTTTGGCAAAAACGGGCCATACAGAGTGCTGCAGAGTGCCCCTGGGGACCTGGGAGGGTGAAAATCCAACATGCGGAGACCAAAGGCTATTTTTTTTCTTGTTTTCCTCCTGTAACTTTAGGTGCGCCTTATAGTCCGGTGCATCTTATAGTCCAAAAAATACGGTAAATCCTTCCATTCCCCACCATCCAGTCAGAGCTGAAGAAGCTTCTCAGGTGAGAAGAGAAACATCTTCAAAGAAAAAAACAGAAAGTCCAGTTGTCTCCTGAAAAAGCAACTTTTGGAACCCTCGGATTCTATGTTCTATCTTCATTAATCATCTAATGGAACACAAAAGAAAAAACCAAGTTTAAGTTGTTTTTCAAAGTTTTGAGGAGTCGCCCTCTAGCAAATCTTCCGTTTAAGATTTCCTTTAAAAAAAAAGAAGTCTTTTGGAAAATCACTGTAACTTGTATGCAATTTAGCATATCACCCTTTTAAATCTTATTTGGTCTTTAGGCATTCACTAGGCTCGTATCAGATTCGATGTCAGTTTTCAGTGCTTGAAATTTCTAATCAGCGTGTTTCCTGCTCAAACAATTATTTCATAACTTACGCTCCTCAATAATCTTTAGACAGGCTCCTGAAGGAGGACTTTAAATATCAGCTTGAATAGGATTATATATATCTCTGTAGTGTTTATAGTGCACCTCAGATGAAAAATCTTGTAAACTGCCGTACTCTTGACAGACTGTGCAGTAAACTGTGTAGTATTTTAATTAATTTCTTAATTAGAAACTTAAAGTGTGATACTTAAAATCTAACAGGCATGTAGAGAGGTATCACTGCTGTAGCTTGAAAATGGAAAAGGAAGCACATCAAGCAAAAGAGAGGGAGAGAGAAAGAGAGAAGATACTGGAAGAAAGGAATAGCACACTTATGATTTTTCCTCCTTGTAAACATGAGTTTCTCAAGGTTTCTATTGTACACAAAAATTAGTCAATTATGACCTTATTTAATGGGACATGTTCCTTATTAAACGCATCTCGGGTTGCTCCTGCTGAATTTGAACAGGAAAATGGAAAAGCAGGTGATGTGTACTAAATTAAAGACTTAACCTGTCCATGCAGCTGAAGACCATGGATGAACAAATTTAAGAAAACGGTGTCTTCTGATTTTTGGCACCACCTGAAATGCCCTGAGTTCATTAGAAAAGGGGGCAGAACAGAGATAGAAGGGACCTTGGAGGTCATCTAGTCCAACCCCCTGCTCAAGCAGAAGACCCTGTGCCATTACAGCCAAAGGGTTGTCTGATCTCTCTTTAAAAACCTCCGGTGATGGAGCACCCCCAATTCCATTGCGGTCGGAAGTCAAGGACCACCCATAAAATACAGGTAGTCCCCGAGTTACGGCCACAATGGAGCCCCAGATTTCTGTTGTTAAGTGAGATGTCCCTTTAAGTGAGTTTTGCCCCGTTGTACGAATTTTCTTGCCACGCCACTCTTCAGCGAATCATTGCATGTGTTAAGTGGGTAACCCGGTTGTTAAGTGAAACCGGCTTCCCCGCTGACTTTTTGCTTTGTCAGAAGGTTGCGGCCTTCTGACAAAGCAGCTCATTCCAGAGGGCAGGTGCCCCCACAGAGAAGGCTCTCCCCCTCGGGGCCGCCCGTTGACACTGTTTGATCGACGGCACCCTGAGGAGTCCCTCTCTGTGGGAGCATACTGGTCAGTGGGAGGCTATTGGTGGCAGAAGGCAGTCTCGTAAGTACCCAGGTCCTAAGCCATGGAGCACTTTAAAGGTGGCAACCAACACCTTCAATCTCCTGTATTTTCCTGTATGCCTCTCCTCAAAAGACCAAAAAGTACACTCTAGAATATCTTGTCTTCCTACTGAATTTTGGAGTCATGATCTTGAAAATAGCTTTAAAATGGGGCAAAGGATTAGTTCAACTTCCAGACTGTTCCCTATTCTTTTTAAAGGAATTACAACTGGTTGGGTCAGATCCCAAACACGAATACTGTACTGGAAACAGGGTTGAAAATGTGAACTGCCTGAGTTTGTCTGCCTGGATTTTGAGAAAAAGACACCTGTAGTTGTAACAATGAACTACTGAAGGATCTTTTCCGATAAATCCGTTCAAGCTCTTCAACAAGAGATCATCATGGGGGCTTCGGAATGGAGCAGTTGAATGCCAGTTGGGCAAAATGATGTGTGGATTAAGGAAGGAAGGAAGGAAGGAAGGAAGGAAGGAAGGAAGGAAGGAAGGAAGGAAGGAAGGAAGGAAGATTTGTTGCATGCAACTTTCTGGTTAGAAAGAGTTCAGTTGGAGACATTTTTAGACATTTGTGACATTGTGGTTCTACTGTATGATCAAATCATACACTTCAGAGGCTGATATAATTGAGTGCAAAGGTGAACTCCTTGAGGGAATCAGATTTTTTTAAAAAAAAACACAGTGTTTTCTTTTCTTTTCTTTTTTTATGCCGCTACTTATTTGAGGAAAAAAAAATAACACACTGTCTGAAGAATTAGGTTCTAACACAATCTGTTTGTGATCCGGGGTGGATTCAATGTGTTAATACTGGGCGGCTTTTCTTTGATTTACTTGGTATCGAGCTATTAGAGGTGGATGCAAAATTAGGATCTGTGAGCTGCAAGAAGACAGGATGGAAGGCAATTGGCAGAGAGTTGCATGGCATTTTCCACTGTTGTTACAGCGGTTGTGCAGTTTTGTCAGAGGTGGGATTCATTTAACCGTAACACCTAACCTGTTCTGCCCCAGCTATGGGCCCCAAAGTATGCAGCACACACAAAGTTCGTTCAAACCTTAGTTTACTGAATAAACCAGTCTTTTACAACAATGGCTGTTAATTAATTGCATTAACAGCTGCCAA
>JANHZT010010405.1:20047-60952 GCA_032468215.1 Stegonotus admiraltiensis
ATACATTTGACTAATATGGTAAATAGAATAAACACGGGGAAGGAAGGAAGGAAGGAAGGAAGGAAGGAAATCAAAGACTGATTGCAAGCCCCTTTTTTGCACTGTTCTAACTTTTAATGGTCACTAAATGAGGCAATAATTTGTTAGAAGTTGGTTCCGTTGCAGCACTTTCTGTAATGATTGGGAGATGCACAATGTTTGAAGTATTACAGAACAATCAGCCTCTGAACAAACAACCTCATACTACTGTGGATATGCAGGCAGGACATTATTACAACTAATATAAGTATTACATTTAATATAAATAAATAATCTCTTTTCCATCTACTTCGTATATCTTCCCAAAAACTCCATACCTTGGCTTATTTTTAGAAGAGAGTTTAAAAATCTGGAGGAAAACCTAATGAATAAAATAGATTCCATTTAAATCAAGTATAATCAGTAACTTTTGTTAAGATAGAAGCTATACAAGTCCAGCTCTTGGACATCACATTATTTCTCTCAGGACTCTTCTGCACAAGGTGTTTTGCACAAGGCAATATAGGCAATTTCTAAGATTTGTTTCTTCTCTAAAGAGATTTAGATCAGACATACTGACATAACGAAAAGGACATCGGATCAGCTCGCACCTGAGGCAATGATCAGTGACAAGAGTTTGGCTGAACATTTCTATGCAGAGGATGACACAGAAACTATTTGCTTACTTTTATTATCAAAAGGGATCTGTTTACACTCCGTGGCTGGCCAAGGACAATAGTAGACAGCTCCTCCTTCCACTATGTCTGGCTGGGTTGTGTTGGCTTTAGGTGCTCCAACTAGGACACTTATTCTGCAAAAGAGGCAAGAGAAAAACACTAAGTATGAATTTGAAAGAGCCCAGGCAAGTTGCTTTGTTGATAGAGGTATGATTCCAGAAGCCCTTTTCTGATCTTAGTCAAGAAAAGAAAAGCACTAGTCAAAGCAAGAGCAAAACAAAAAACAAAAACCCACCTCATTTCTAATCCCAAATAATATTTGTCAAATGGCAAAGATCATCAAATAATAATCTATGGCACTGAAGAAGCACTAAGGAACTGTGTTTTCTAGAAGGTGAGAAGACGAAATTCCAAAGCTAAGAAACAATGTTTTTCTATTATTTCCCTGGGCATTTGTTTGGTTATAGAGGGCCAGGCACAGAGCTTTCTCTAGGTCAAATCACTGGGTTCTGGGCTAGTAAAAGTTTCTGTCCACCACTGTTTAGTGGTGACATTTTGGCGTGCAGCTACATGGTTACATGTCTTTTTTAGGGCAAATGTGTGCGCCAAGGGAAATGTAGGAAGCATTGATGGAAGCATGCATTCAACTATTTTTCCTTTAAAGGCATTGCATTATTATTATTTTTTTTTACTGTGGGGGTCTACCTTCTTATTCTAGGATAGCAACTGAAGGATTGAATTATCATGGAGACCGTAACATTTTCCTCAGTGGGTGAAAAGTAGATTCAGAGGGCTGAAGATTCTGAATTCCAAATTGGGAAGTCCTTAGTTTAAAAAGCTGTTATGAAGGTAACCAGGCACCTCCCAGAATTTCTCCACAAGCATTGCCACCTCTGGGAAATATTAGTCTACCTATATAGAGGACACCCAGATAGGGAAAAGCTACTCTAAGCAAGCCATTTGCTTTCTCTTATCTTCTTCTAAATACATCTTCTCTACTTCATCTGCCACACAAAGGGTATAGCATTTTACAGAATGGTTATAAGGATTGTGTCACATATACCATGTTTCCCCAAAAATAAGACCCTGTCTTATATTTTTTTGAACCCCAAAATAAGCGCTTGGCCTAATTTTCGGGGTGGTCTTATTATTTTGGGGCGTGTGGAGCAAGATGTGCGCCTCTTGCCGTCTTCCCTGCTTTTCAGCTCTGTGTTTAAATATTTTCGGGGAGGGCTTATTTTTGGGGAAGGAGGCTTATTTTAGGGCATGCGCTCAAAAGCCTGATTGGGCTTATTATCGGGGGATGCCTTATTTTTGGGGAAACAGGGTAGGTAGTCCTTGACTTACAACAATTCATTCAGTGACCAGTTAGTTACAACAGCACTGAAAAAAGTGACTTTTGACTATTTTTCACACTTATAACAATTACAAGGTCTCATGGTCATGTGATCAAAATTCAGATGCTTGGCAACTGATTCCTATTTATAATGGTTGCAGTGTCCCGGGATCAGATGATACTCTTTTGGGACCTTCTAACAAGCAAAGTCAATGAGGAAGCCAGATTCACTTAATAAGTGTGTTACTAACTTAATAACTATAGTGATTCACTATTTTCACTATTATTTCTTTTCTTTTTCTTTTTTTGATTCACTATTATTACTACTATTATCTTTTCAATGGGTTCCAGCTGCCAGTTCTTTAACTGGTGTTGGCTTTCATATATAATGAGTTCTTCAAAGAACCTCGGATGGCATAATATGTCAGCATAATCTATGTGTGGATGCAATGTGGCCTATGGCAATTAAACAGATGGAAATTTTGTCCATGAGCAGAATTTTTTTACATCTATCCTAGATTTTTTAGTATGACAGCCAGTATGCCGATAACCACTGGGATCACCATGGCTAGTTTATGCCATAATTGTTCCACGTTTGATTTTTCCCCCCCAATCTTTCATTAAAATTTATTATAACATAAAGGATTATGAAAATTTAAAAATGGAGACACAGGATAAAAAAGAAAGGGAAAAACATTGATTTATGACTCATTATAGCAATAAAATATTAACTTTTTGCAGTATATTTAGTTATACTAGGGCCATTTCTGTAACTACACAATTATTCAATCCTCAAAGTCTCATAAGTTTCACTTTTTTCTATTTCAAGCATAAAAAAACCAGAAGTGATTTCCCAATGGAAATAAGACTGAGTAAAATCTTTTCTTTGTTTAAAACACTTTACATTGCCATCCCAACCAAATTCATTTCCCCCCATCCTTTTTTTCCATTGTGAGAAATAATACATCTTTCTATTTTCACTTATTAGATTTTCTGCCTTGTCATCATCTATAATAGCAAAAATCACAACACACTTTCAAGTTCTTTAACCAACAATCCAAAGGGAAAACTTATTGTTCCAATTTTATATTCATTTTAAAACTTTAAACATTTTTTAGAAATTATCATCTTTACAGTTAGAGTTACTTCTAATACATTACTTTTTTTAAAAAGGGGATTTTTTTCTTTCAAATTATAGCTTCTTTTTTAAACCATGTGTACATTAGTAAATATATTTGTTTTCCAAATTCAATTTCAATAACATTTTGCAGACCTTAGTGATAATTTATTCATGTCCTTTTCAGATCCACATTTTATAAGTATAAAACAATTAGTCAAATCTTCCTTTTAATAAATTTGTTAGATCAGTATGAAACTATCCTCTACTTCCATTTTGATTTTCAGACCTTAAGACTTTGTGATATTTTCAAATTCTTTGTCTTCTATCCTATTATTCCCTGGTTTTGCTGCATAAATTACTTACACTTTCTGCTTTTCAATCACAATTAAATATAGTGTGTTATGGGCCAAAACTTTATCAGTTTGTATTTAGGAATCCAACAACGTTTTAACCTGCTCATTTTCAATTACATTTTCAGCTATATTTCCTACCATTTTTTCATTACTGGCATAGGTTAATTTATACAGATGACTTTGGCAACTGTATTATATTTTTATTTATAATTATTTTGTGTAATCTTACATGAGGTGAGTATATGATTTATTGTTTCTGCAACTTTGCACAATCTGTACTTGGTATCATTGGATAATTTATCAAATGTGGTCTTGATTGCATTAATCCAAACAGCTTGCTCTTGCATAGCCAAAATCAAACCTTCAGTTTCTTTTTTTTTACGTTCCAGTTGAAGGTAAGAGTCCAGTTGTAAGAGTGCAGAGAAGAACAACAAGAATGATCAGGAGGTTGGAGGCTAAAATATATGAAAAATGGTAACAGACATTAGGTATGTCTAGTGTATTGAAAAGAAGGACTAGGGGAGGCATGATTGCAGTGTTCCAATATTTGAGTGGCTCCTACAAAGACAAGGGAGCAAAGTATTTTCCAAAGCACCAAAAGGCAAGACAAGAAACAATGGATGGAACCATTGTTCTACCAAGGAGAGAAGCAACTAGAACTAAGGAGAAAATTCCTAATGGTTACAGCAATCAACCAATGGAATAGATTGCATTCAGAAACTGTGGGTACTCCATCACTGGAGACTTTCAAAACGAGACTGGACAACCATTTGTCTGAAATGGTATAGAGTCTCCTACTTAAGAGAGGGTTTGACTAGAAGATCTCCAAGGTCCCTTCCAACTCTATTATTCTAAGTCACTTATCTTTATCCACTTTCTGCTTGATTTTTTAAGAAATTGACCATGTAGTGTTTTTCCTTGCTAGTGTTCTATTTATGTTTTTATTACATTTTTCAATATTCATGTTTTGTTTCCTATCTATTAAGAAAATTCAGTTTGTGTGATCTTCTCACATGAGATGAGTAACTTGCATCAATGTTTGTTCTTGGCTATCTTTTATATAATAAGAGAATACATGCTTGTCCTCTTTGATAGTTTGCCTGAACTGTAGAAAACTCTGTCTCCATTTCTGTGGAGCAGGTATATCTATCAATATCACTATGGGAATACAAAGCATCATGAGTAGTCATTAGTTTTTTTTGTTTTTCAGTCCAAACTGATCAATTAATAATTCTAGCAGTGTATCATATAATAGGTATGGTCTAGATATTGATCTCTTTGATAGTTTTTCCAATGTTTAATTTTAACCTTAGCAATTTTCTTGCTCTTTGGATATGTTCTTTATTAATCACATTTTAAACCTGTCCGTGCTTGATATTATCCAACTGTAAAATAATTAGATACTTATAGGCTTCATCCTGATGGTCCTGATGGTCTAACCATTTAGGATTTTAATTTCATTACTATTCTTGATTGTAAAACAAATGTGACATTTTTATTTGCAGTGTTTGCTGTTTGACAGCCAAGACTTGGTTGCTTCAAAATCACTGAAAATGGGATCATGACAATAAAAAATAATAAAGTCAACTCTGGTAGATACTTCTTCTATTGTTAAAAAGCTCATATTTTTCATTTCCAACCATCAATTCTGTCTTCCATTGATTCACTATTTCTTCTATAAACATTCCGACGTTTTTACACACACCAGTTGTTTCCAAACTTTTGATGATTCAAATATAAGATAATAAATCAAACACTTTTTTCATCAATCCAGATGACATATACATTGATTTTCAGCATTTGCAATTTTCCAGAACAATTTTATCAATCAGAAGTTGATATTTTATACCTCTGCTTTTCCTTTTATCTCCTTTCTGTTCTATTGGAAAGATCTTATTTTCTTCTAAATAATCTTGGATGTTGTCCACTATTATGCCTCTAAGTAATTTAAACATTTTAGGCAAGCATGTTTTTGGCTTATAGATTATGTTGGCCCTTTTACTGGACTTTTTGGAATCAGATATGTTTTGCCAGTTATTAACCTGTCATTGATGTCTCCTGTATGCAATATTTCATTAAGTTGTTTAGCTATGATTGAATGTAAGCTAGTCAGATATTAGAGCCAAAAACTATGCAATTAATTATTTTCAGGATATGTCTAGTTTTTAATCCTTTTCACTTGATTTTTAACTCTTTCTGCAGCTATTATTAGATTTTTCATTTGATTTTTAACTAAATTCATTTTATTGTTATTAAGTTTCAAGTTTAGATTATATAGCACCAAATTTCATCAATTTGCCCATATGAAGAAATGCAAAAGAAATACAACCAGGGGTGAAATCCAGCAGGTTCTGACAGGTTCTGGAGAACCGGTAGTGGAAATTCTGAGCAGTTCGGAGAACCGGTAGCAGTAATTTTGAGTAGTTCGGAGAACTGGAAAATACCACCTCTGGCTGGCCCCAGAGTTGGGTGGGAATGGAGATTTTGCAGTATCCTTCCCCTGCCACGCCCACCAAGCCACAACAGGCCCACCAAGCCACACCCACAGAACATGTAGTAAAAAAAATTGGATTTCACCACTGGGTACAACAACTCCTTCCCTAAACTGGTCATCAATACATTGAGATCTTCCAGGATCTATTCAATCCATGCCACCATGTTTCACAATTAGGATATAATCTTCAGAATCCTATACCCACAAAGTCAATGTCCACATTCATACAGTCAATGTCCATTCCTACACTTAGGACACAATATTATTCACACTTCAGCGTCCTCTACCTATATCAAATAGTGAGTTGTAGATGTAAATGGAAAGCCACAGACCAAAGGCCACAAATACACAAATAGAAGTTTTGTCTTTCCCCACACAGACTTCATTTAAATGTTCAAGGATATTTGTCTATCCACTCATTTATGAAACACAAAGCAGTTTAGGGTAGAAAAAGCAGACAAGGAGTACAGATCCATCTGGCTTCATTCCTATACTGATTTCATCGAGACAATTTTCTCATTCATGTTAATGACAATAATTCACAGTTTGCAACAGAATGTTTTCTTGATGTCTAAGGATAGAGCCTACAATATACTTACTACTAGTGGAAAACTGCTTCCTTCTAAAATTAGAAACTGATAATTTGATTTCCTACCTAATTAAAATGGTAAAGGCTCCCTTGCGTTAAACTCAATTTATTGTGATTTTTTTGGACACATCTAAGGAATTTCCCTGGCAGCAATGTGGAAATGATTTGCCAATGCATTCTTCCAGACTTCTACGGAATTGCATTCTACACTCCTGGACCGTCCTGATAATCTCCTGCTCAAAATACCAAGTTCTACTCTGTTCCGACCCCTCTTTAGCTGTTTGTAGGATCAGTCAAGATTGTCTTAATGGTGCCACATGCTATAGTCCTACTCAAAGGATACTATTAAGGTAATCTTAGACATGTCAAATTCTAGAGGGTTGAAACAGAAGAAATCTATTTTTCTTTAAAGTTCTTTAAATCATATAAAGTATTGATAAACTGTTAACTATCCAACTTTATAGGTAAAATGTATAGACGTGAAATCTGTTTGTTGAATCTGGGTTACCTCCAAATGGGAGGGGACTACATCCCTCAGGATTTCCAGTCATGTGGCTGGAAAATTTGGTACAGATCTTTTGAAACTAGGGAGTCAGTGGATTTTTGGGAAAGCTTGAACTAGCCTGAACTCTGAAGCAGAGCTTGAAGTCGCTTGCAACTGAACATCAGATTGAGCAGGTCATTACTATGTGTTCCTCTATAACTTTCCTACTTAGCTACAAAACAGTGTTACGGAGTTTTCTGACTTTACTGAAGGCATTATCAATTCAATCTTCTCTAGAGCAAAGAGGTGTGTGGATCCATGGGTGATTCCTCCACAAGTCCATAGCTTACCACAGTAGTAGAGCTCAGTGAAAAGATAGGAAGTGTTGAATTTGCATATATTTTGTTGATGTCACTAAAATTCATAATAATTATCAGAGCACTCATTACATTATCTGGCACTATAGGCAAAAGATGAAGATTGTGTGGATGGGGTGCAATCCCACTATTTATTCTCTATTAATTTTCCTCCCCAGACAACCCCCCTATTTTAATCTATGGAACACCCATTAACAACAGAATCTCTACTTTTCTGCTCAGCCTTCAATCCCATTGAATTCAACGATGCGGAATGCCAATTATGCAGATCTGCATTCTCCATCGCCACGAGAATGCATTTATTTGGAAATCTGTCTAACAAGGGAACTGTTTCCGGGAAAACCTGTGCAGTTCTGTCCGTTGCACGGTCAGAGTCAATAGTGACTATGAAAATAACGTCTTTATTGACATTTCCTTGAGGATGGAGCCACGTCTAGGATGGAGCTGGGAAAAAGTAAGTATCGGCTTCCAACCGATGTAAACTCGGATGTCCCGGGGCTCAGCTGCGGTATGACTTGTCTGGGTGAATCGCAGCGGCCGACATCTATCCTCCTCCTGCAATTTCCAAGCAAAAACAAGCAAGGCAATTCTCGCGCCCATCAAAGAGGACCGCTACTTACGCATTCGGTGCGGGGTTGTAAAAATCCAGCGCGTAACCGAAGTAACTGCCATCTGGACCGCTGTAAACGACGAGCTTCTCTTCGTCCAGGTTGAAGGCACTCAGCGGCCCCGCCAGCAGCAAAAGCAGCGAGAGGACAGCGCTGTCGCTTGCCGCGCAGCGCCTGCACCATGAGGACGAAGTCGGCAGCGATGGCAACCTACGCCGCCGCCTCCCCATCGTCCTGGCAGCGGCTCCCTCTCTTCGTTTCTTTCTCTCTCCTGAGTCTGAAGCAGCCAGCCAGAATTGGAAGGCGCCGCCGCCGCCGCCGCTTCAAGCCTCGCAGGGTTACCCTCTGGCCGCAGCCGCCGTCCCACCGCCTCGCTTTGCGTGCGCGCCGCCCGCCGGGCAAAAACTTGGCGAGGGAGGCGCAAAGCCATTCGCTTCCAAAAGTTCGAGCCAGCCGCGCTTCCCTGAAGGAAAAAGGCTGTTTGTTGTGCCGCCCCCTGGTGTTGTTCCTGCGGGCGACATTCTGGGAACGGCGCAAGAACCCGAGGGGTAGATACTAGATCCGCTTTAAATTGATAGGGAAGAAGGCAGGCGGTGGATTTGTGGGTTCCGTGTCCGTTGTCCCTGGTCGTGGCTTTTGCACAGGCGTTTTTTCCAGGCTTCTGCCTGCACCCGCTCCAACCACACAACGCACTGCAAATCCACCACCCATAATTGAGTTTGCGGTGTTTTAAAAGGGCTTAAAAGGGCTGGTTAGAAGGATTGGGAACAATGATCTCCATCCCATTACCCCCCCCCCCTCAGACACCAAAACAGGCATTCACCACGATAGGCAGAACTCAACAAGGTTTAAGTCATAATATATATTTTTTAATCTTAATTTGCTGACAAAGGCACAATTGGCTGGATTCACATAATATGCTAAGACAAGAGAAACAATAAATCATCTTTGCATAATATGAATGACTTCAATCAAAATATTTTGAATGTGAATATTCACATTTATACCTTACCATCTCTCCTGACTGAAGTTGCAACTGTACTGGGAAAAATGACTTGCAGCTGGTGCTCGCACTTAGAACCATTGCTGCATTCCCTATAGTCACATGATCAAAATCAGGGCATTTGGCAACAGGTGTGTATTTATGACAGTTGCAGCATCCCCAAGGTCATGTGATCACCATTTCTGACCTCCTTAGTTGGCTTCTGAAAAGCAAAGTCAATGGTAGAAGATGGTTTCACTTAATGACTGCATGATTCACTGAACAACTGCAGTGCTTTGTTATTTTGTTATGAGACTGTTCCTTCACATTGTCCCATTCTGTGATCATCTCTTTCATCTCAATCCCTAATAGGTGTCATATTCAGTGATAAGGTCTGAAGTTAGACCTTATAAATTAAAGTCTCAGAGTAATGGGGAATCTTCTTAGAGTCCCCTGGAAAGCTGAAATGACTGTGAGTAGATTTCCACTTCACGTTGTAGAGGGGAGGGGAAATACTGGGATGTTCTCTTGCTCATGAGAACTTTTCAGGTTTAGACTTAACAGCAGGATTCTAGTCAAGGTTACCAGTCATTTTGGAAACATTGGTCCTGGTTATAAATGAAATTCTGTATTTTCCACCTTCCTGTTACAGCTTAGTGAAAATTGATGGAACATGAACTAAGTCTATTTCCATCCACATCAGCTTCTATCTCATCAGAATCCTGCAATTCTGATAAGACAAGACTAAAAAAAAGGAGAAAAATTGAGTAAATAAACACTTAGCAGAAAGTTGGAGACCATGTACAGAGCATTCAGTATATGAATAGTCGAATAAGCTTTCTGAAGGCAGAATAACTTGGCCACAGCCAGCAACTACAAAAAAGATTGAATTTATTTCGAAGGTTAAGTGTCCTGCCCTGAGCTGTCATCACCAACTTGTAAGGGCTCACTATATTTTACTCTGAGAATCTCCCTTCAACTGCAGCGTTAGCTGATACATAATCATGGTTGTAGGGCTATTCTAGGGTGAAATTGACAAATCAACTTCCTAGAGCAGAAGGAAGAGAGTTACAGGTCCTCTCAAATTCAAAACTGGATGGGTGATTCGCACAACTGAAACAAAGTCAAATGCAACACAGCATCTTCATCTCAATTACAATTGTTCACTTTTTTAAACAATGGGAATAAAAAGTGCTGCTTTGTTTAAAACCCATGCTGAAAATTTAAAAAAGAAAAGAAAAACTGCATGCTTAGTTCAACAAAAGAATTGGAGAAGACAATTATGAGATTATGCAATAACCATCTTGGAATATTTGATAGACTGTCAAGTCAAGATGGAAGACATTTCTTCAGTTTCAGAAAGTTCAATCCAAAGCAACTGACTCAAAATATAAGAAAAGAGATCAGACTAAACATTAGCAGGGGAAATCCTGATGGATATTAGCTTTTTGAGGGAGAACCCACTGCTTAGAAAGTGGTTGAACACCATTTCATGAGTCTTTAATGGAAAGGTTGGCCATCCTATTGAAGATATAATTAATAGATCTTTATTGGGGTGGACAACTTTGCATGTCACTTGCATGATCTTTGAATTCTCTTCCAGATATCTTAATGCTAAATCTATTTATTTGTGACATTTTTAGATTGCCTAGCAACAGCAATATTCTGAACAATGTACACAAAGAAGCAAACATATAAAACCACAATATAATTATAATGAATGCATGAAATAAAACTGGCAGGGTGGAGTAAAAACAATGCAGTGTATAAAAATAAACTAAAATATTAAAACATTGTAAAATGTCTAAAACCGAACAGTTCTTAAAATGACTGGGGCCATGTATGCATATACCAATAAAGCAGTTTTCCTTTAGCACTGAGAATATAATAAAGAAAACAGATGTTTAGAGATGGTCTATGAATATGGGGATAGATAAGTTTTCAGGTAAGTTATCCCTAATGTTTACTGTTCTAAATTAGTTATTTAATGGAGTATGAAAGAAAAATCAATATTTTTCTTTATATATTTCAATATCAAATTACTGTATTTCTTACCCAGGTCATGATGTTTATCACCACACTGGAAACTGACCAGTCTGAATTCAAAACCTCCATTTAAGAAAAGGTGTTCATTCTCATCTTTAATCTGATACTCAACTAACATAATGGAAAGACGGATCAATATGAATCCAAATGGGTAAGATTTAATTGGGTTTTTCAAAAGGTGGTTCAGTTTTTCATATAAATCAGAATACATGAGTGTTTCATTTCTTTTTGTCTTTTTCTGTCTTTGTACATATAAATATTTGCTTTCTAACATGTAACTGTTTTTCTAATTTTTCTTTTTTAAATTATAACAAAAATATTAGTCTTCTTTTATAGGACTAATAAATAGATTGTCAGCCAAAACAGATGGCAAAGATTTTCCCTTTCTTCTTCTTCTGAGAATACTTAAATTGTTTTAAGGATTTGTTTTCAATATTGAGGCAAAGTAGCAGACTTATTATTGGTGTTCACATCCTATAGTAAAAAATCAAGAAGGAACCTAAAATAATGGTGAGATCAAAGCTCTGTCTGGTTTTTTTTATGTTTATCATATACACAATGCTCATAAAAATAGGGTGAGCTTTGATTGCATCATTGTGACTGCCATTTTTACTTTTCTGATCCTACCCTGAAGACAATGCTGCAGGTCGCATAGCTTTCCCTTGGCTGACTGCCCCACCTTCTGCAAAAGAGTTTTCTTATAAAGTCTTCCCTTGGAATTTAATTGAAAGAAAAAAGATACTTGCAGAATCCAAGGTAGCACATTCATACCCTTCCTTTGGTTATCCTGTTAGCTAAGGAACATAGAAAACAGCTACATCTCAATACGAAAATTATCCTGAAATTATTCTTGCCTTGGAAAAAAGTTCTGAAAGCATTTCCCCCCATTAAGTTCAATAAGAATGATAGAAGAAAAAGAAAGAAATGTTGCTTTGTACTACTGTGACATAGGACATAGGCCATTACACAAGCATGGTGGTGTACAAGCTATCAGAAGAGACCAGAAGAAAATGTAGAAAGCAACACTAGTTACTAGATCGCCTTCTGCCACCGATTGCCTCCCACCGGCCAATATGCTCCCACAGAGAGGGACTCCTCAGGGTGCCGTCGGTCAGACAGTGTAAACTGGCCTTCTCTGTGGGGGCACCTGCCCTCTGGAATGAATTGCCCCTGGAGATTCGCATGATTCCCGACCCACGTACCTTTCGCCGCACCCTTAAAACTCTATTATTCCAACAGGCGGGGCTGGCTTAGAATGTGATTTTTAAATTGGGTGTCTGTGGTTTTTAATATAAGGGCCAAATTTTTAATATATTTTAAATTGTTTTTTAAATTTTATGGTATATGTGTTTTAGTATGGCTGTACACCACCGAGTCCTTCGGGAGAAGGGCGGTATAAAAATGTAAATAAATACATACATACATACATACATACATACATACATACATACATACATCAGATGTCAATGACTGCTGGCTACTTTTTTGAGCAACTAACCCTAAGCTTGCGTTGCTCAGTTGTGCTGAACTACACTGTGCAGCATCCACATCCTTTAAGGCTAGAAAACCTCTTGGCTTGTGACGACAGAGTTTATAATCCAGCAAATATGTGATGGGTGTTTTTGACAGTTTTTTGAAAGCATTTTTTTAAAAAAAACTTCTTGTAATATTTCTGGGTGCGTTCAAGAAAACAGTAGAAGCAGCAGGGACCCCTTCCTGTAAACATCCCTTTCATTCCTCTAAGAAAATAAGCCTGCAATTGTGATATATGGAGAGGCAGATGAACATGAGCTTCAAACAGGAGGAAGAGGGCAGTGCACCCTAATAAAGCAGGAAAAGAAATACCCTCCCCCCTCCGGAATTACCCTAATGACAATTGTTATGCTGGAAGGAAGCCTTTCCCAGCAAGGCCTAGGGGTCTTTGCAAGTGGGGAAGAGCGTGGGAGGAGGAGATCACCAAAGGAAGTCCTGATCAATGCAAACAGAACCTTTCTCCACAAAGGTCTGCGTTTATTTTACAGGGCACTTGCCCACCCAGAAGAACACACAAACACAATCAAATCAAGATCTTAGCTCCGTCTCTGACCTTCTTCCCTTGCAAGTTATGGAGGGAGGAGGGTCACTTTATAACACAAACAAGAGAGAATTCCTCTATCTCAAGATTGCTAAAGGATTTTAAAAGTGTCTAAAGGATGGTTAAAATGACCCCAACTTGATCTTTTGGGCCAAATCTCATTGGGAAAATACTCGGTTCCTTCCGTTTGGATATATTTTCTCCCCCAAACTCCATACTTCCACCATACCAATCCTGCTTCTCTACTGATGTGGGAGAGGCAGGTAATTACTTAAAAAAACAAAAACCAGGGAACACTGCCTTAGAGGCAGAATTAGGCATTGAATGGAAAATAATTGGGAAGGGAGAAAACCCAAGCAAAAAAGGAAGTAACCTTGTGTCCATCACATCCTTAAAAGGCAGAGGAGGAACCCCTAGCTTAGTTAATTAACCTCACATTTGCACTAAATAAAAATAGAAGAGAAAAACCCAAGGTCTTTGGGAATGAATCCAATCATTTTGTGTGAATTACTTTCTACAAGGTTTACTGTTTAAAACGTTCCTTGGGGCTAGAAGAGGTGAAATTTGAGGAAGGTAGCAGAAGAATGGGATTTCTCTAGCAATCCCATATTTGGTTTTTTTTAAAAAAAATAATTCTCCAACAGCTAGAGATGAACGAGGCTGGAAAATGGGCAGAAAGGAATGAAATCTCTTGACTCAAATGAAGGATCACTCACCCTGATCATGCCATTGGAGGTTTTTTTTCCTTATTGTTTTTCTCTTTTATTAAAAAGTTAAAGTCAGGAATTGACAGCCTCCCTTTGTGATAGAAGGAGCACTGTACAAAAAGTCACGATCTTTTAAGTGACCCATGAGTGTCGTGGCAGAATTTGCTTCTCAGTAAGATGGTGGAAGACCATTTTTCCCCCTTTTAACAACCAAACAACAACAAAAAACCCCAAATATTGTTTGTTTGCTTTAGTTTTAATTTGGAAAAGACCAAATGTAGTTGTCCATTAGTGAAGGGAGATTTTATACCAGCAACACTGATATTAACTTCCCTACAAGAAGTGATTTTTATTTACAGAATAACAGTTGGAAGGGCCTTGGAAGTTTTCTAGTCCAACTCCCTGCTCAAGCAGAAGACCCATAAGCATTTCATACAAATGATTGTCCAACCTCTTCTTTAAAACCTCCTATGTTGGAGCACCCACAAGTCCTGATTCCATTGATTTAATTGTTCTGTCAGAAAATTTCTCCTCAGGTCAAGATTAGTTCTCTCTTTGATTAGTTTCCATCCATTGCTTAACCTGCCTTCAGGTGCTTTGGAGAATAGGTTGAAACCCCGCCTCTCTTCTTTTAGGCAACCCCTGAGATATGGGAACACTTCTATCCTGTCATTCCTAGTCGTTCTTTTCATTAAACTAGACATCCAACTCCTGCAACCGTTCATATATTTCAGTTTACAGTCCCTAAATCGTCTTTGTTTCTGTTCTCTGCATTTTTTCTACAGTTTCAACATCTTTATATTGTGGTGACCAATATGTAAATGTTTATTTATTCCATTTCTATAGCCGCCCGTATCAGTCTAGTGACTCTGGGCAGCTTACAATTCTAAAACTATGAAACAGTTAAATACTGTGTTTCCCCGAAAATAAGACCTATCCTTAAAATAAGCCCTAGTTAAGAACCCGCCCACTCCATCCCACTGTTGGTTGCACGAAGTGGGGCCAGGGGCATGGATAAAAATCAAGCTGGGGCGGGGTTGGTAGTGGAGTTTCCCCGTGCACCCAACACCCACTTACCTTAGGACTGCCACAGCCAGGCCTCAAATGCCCCAACACCTCTTGTGCTGCTGCCTGATTTCTGTGGGCATTTGCAACCGCTCATAGCTGGATGCCATGTGGTGCATCGTGCTGGTGCCACCACTCACAGCAGGAGGACCCATAGGATATTGCGCTGGTGCCACTATTAGCGGCAGGATACCACATGGCTTGTTGTGTTGGTACCACTGCTCGCAGGCCACATGGTACATCAGGCTGGTGCATCACTTACTGCAGGATGCCACATGGCTCATTGTGCAGCTTCCTCCACTCACGACAGGACACCTGGCACACCACACTGGCGCTGCTCCTCCCTGCAGGAAGCCATGTGAGTCCAGTGCCCCCTCTCGTGGCAGGTGATGACATGGAGCGTCACACCAGTGCCACTGCTTATGCACACAGCGTCCTGCCGCTTATGGTGGCACTGGCTTGACATGCCATGTGGACTCCTGCAGTGAGTGGCAGCACCAGCAAGATGTGCCTGCTGCTTGTGGCAGCAGTGGCCCAATGAGACATGTGGTGTCCTGCTGCAAGTGCCAGCACCAGCACAATATCCCATGCGGCCTCCTGCTGTGAGCAGTGGCACTGCCATGATATGCTACATGGCCTCCTGCAGTGAGAGGCAGCACCAGTGTGATGTGCAATGCAGCTGGCCGTGAGCAGCGGCACAGGCACAATATCCCATGTGGCCTCCTGCTGTGAGCAGCAGCACCAGCGCAATGTGCCATGTGGAGTCCAGCAGCAAGTGGCTGCAAGCATCTACAGAAGTCAAGGAGAGTGCGGGGTGTGGGTGTGGGATGCCTGACTATAGCGGTCCTAAGGTAAGATGGTGTGGCCATGAGTGGCAGCACAGTGTGACATACCACATGGCCTCCTGCAGTGATCAGCAGCACTGGTGTGATGTGCCATGCGGCCTGGCTGGGGCAGTGGTGTGATGAGCCATGTGGCGTCCTGCTGTGAACAGCGGTATTGGTGCAATGCACCATGTGGCATCTGGCTATGAGCAGCTGCAGAAAAGTTGGGCAGTGGCGCAACAGGTGTTGGGGTGTGGGAGGCCTGCCTGTGGTGGTCCTAAAGTAAGCGGGTAAAACATCTCCCAAGATCCCACTTGGAGAGTCAAGTTCGATCTTAGGTAGTGGCAGATATTTCGGGTCATTACAAAAGGGAATTTTTCATATCCATTCTGTCTGGATTGTTCTTCAATCATGTTCAATTCTGTATGACCTTTTGATGCCCAGTGCAAGTTGTCTCGCATAATCTCTCTACTCCCAGTATCAACACTCACCCACTGTTTCTACAGTGTAAAGTTTAGCAATTCTCCCTTTAACAACTCCCTGGAAAAGTTGTTTTATGAATGTTTTGTTACTCTAATTATCAGATGAACATTTCATTTTAAAATGTTTTCTAAAATACTTACCAGGTACATTCCTAAAATCTCAAATAGAAAGTATTTGTCAGAAAGCTTTATTAAATTGAAGGTTGTAGAATGTACTCAGTTGTAAGAACACCACACAAAGTACATAAACAAGTTACTGCAGCAGTGTGCCATGCAACTTTTCATGATCATGAGACTGTTTACACAAGCTCTCAAACTGAACTGGTCCTTCAATGTTTCAATAGCCATAGCAAACCACATGCTGGATCTTCTAGCCATATGATCTCTGACTTTCCAGAGCAATCCAAACACACAAGAGGATGGCAGTGTCAAGGATATTTAGCAACAATAACATATTTTAAAACATTATGAATCTTAGCTAAGAAAAAAAATTGTGGGTCTTTTACTGAAACAAAATAAAAAACTCTCCCACCTACTCAAATACTCTTTAGAAGGCAATCTGTCATATGAGAAGGCTCATACTGGATTAGCAGTTGTTACAGTTACAAATATGAACTCCTAAATTTATTGTTATTAGCAAATTAATACCTTTTTTCATACTAAGATGCAATTCTGCCCCTTAGAAATTAAGAGGGAAGTCTAACAGGAGTGTAAAGCAGGGGTGTCAAACTCGATTTCATTGAGGGCCGCATCAGGGTGGTTTGACCTCAGGGGGCCGGGATGGGCGTGGCCAGCTCGACGTCACAGGTGTCAGGGGTGCCTGTGGTGGCATGAGCGCTCTGCTAGTGAAAACGGGCTCCCGAGCTCCGGTTTTGGCTGCAACGGCAGCTCAGAGGCCTGTTCTTGCTGGCAGAGGCACCGTGGGCTTGTCCTTCACTGTTTACAGGGCGGCCCTATGGGCCAGATCTACGCACACTGCAGGCTGGATCCGCCCCCTAGGCCTTGAGTTTGACATCCCTGGTGTAAAGGGAAGGATTCAGAGTCAGAACAATGAAGGGATGTCTGGAAAATAGGAAAACCCTAGAAGATAAAACTATTCTAATAAAACAATTTTCCTTATAATGGCAAGGAATTTTTCTGGTTTGCTAACTATAACAAATAATTTTATGAAAAATCAGTATTGGTACATTAAGGTTTTACCAAAAACAAGACCACAGATTAACAATTGAACTTTTACTTGAAATTATAGAGGCTACTGTTATTTAGCCAGTTGTATTTCTTGTTCTCAAAATGTTCAGCAAGCCTCAGGTGATTGGAATCAGTTCATCTTTTCTACTTAAGGGAAAGGGAAGCTGGTTTTGTGGGACATGAAAGTATGACTAAAATAAAGGTTAACTCTAAGGATGTGCTAAAAAAAAGAGCAGTAATGAAGCTTTGCTGCCATGTTGGCTCAACCATTAAGCAATTGGTGCTTAAGAAAATAATTCTGTCAAAATTCTGTCTTTAATGAAAAAAATACTTCCATATATCCAAATTATCATGCTCAGTAAGGAAGAAAATAACCCATTTAGTATTGAACAACATTTTTTTTAATTTTGACTTTGCTAGATAATAAATACACTACACTACTTGAATAACAGATTAGTCATGCACGTTAACATGTATGGTAGTGTATAGGTATATGTTTATTAATACATATTGAGAAGAGGTATTTGGCAATAATAATATGAACAAAAATCACAGCGCTTTTTTGCAGTTAGGCTTTTATATATCTTTTATACAACTCAGGATATTATGCAATTTTATTTAAATCCTGCTTTGACTAATAGGTAAGCTTTAGGAATGGTATATCATCCAATAAATAGTATTTATCATTTATCACCAGCCATACTAAAAATCATTTTTGCTTCATTTTCAAAAAAGCTACATAGATAAAGAGTCAGATTTTCAGAGAAAAGCAGCAGAGATGTTATCATCTAGGCATAGTTAGTGCAAATATCAATCTATTCCCCAAACTATGATATTCCAGTACAGGCCACAACCCATTAGATGAGTTTCCTGGCAGAAAGCCTCCTGAAATAAGAACAATATAATAGTATTACCTGATATTTTTATAGTTCTTTATGTTTCAGTGAGGCTTGGACATTGGGACTCCCAAAACAGGTTGTACCCTAAGGCAGTATAATTCAAAATAAACTATATGACTGAACAAGCATGAAACAAGTGAATACTATGATATTTAAGACAAACTTAATCCACTGTGCTGATGCTGCCATATAGCAACTCACTTCCTTATCCTTTCTGGCTGAATGAGCAGGCTTATGGATGCAAACTCACATTTACCTATTCTATTATGGCCAAACAGGAATTATTTTTAATACAAATCAAGTCATTGGTTTTCTTAAAAAAAATACTAACACTGAAAAAGTGTCCATTTACAATTTCTCAGTGATACCAGTGTATAATCGCAAAGTAAAGTAAGTTTGTTTTAGATACAGTCAACTGCATATCCCACATTCATTCAAAATATTGGATGAATACAAATTCTCTTCTTAACATCAGTTTAATGAAGGGGATCGATCTGAGGTCCAAAGCAGTTCTATATAGGGCCATTTCGTCTGCAAACAATGCTTGATTGGTGTATCATCTGTTTGCAGCATTGGGTCTTCAAAGCCCATAATTACAGCTGTGCCTTCTACATATTTGACCTGTCAAAATAGCATTATCATATATTTAATCCTATGTAAATTGAAATAATAAATCCAGCTGCAAATAAATGTTATCAGAAACAGCCATTTTACACATGTAAGATATTTCAACAACCAAAGCATTGCTACAACATATTTTAGCAATGTGAAAAGATGTTTAGAACTCCTTATTAAATGAGTTCTATTAATCAGAAACAAACTGCTGACCAGCTACATCTTTCCAGTGTATGGTTTTGAATTTGATTAGCCCTAAGTATCAAAATGGATGCATCTTCTCATATAGTAATGATATTACCTACTGTGTACATGTAGATAATCTCATATAGCAATGGAAAGCAATCCACGGTGTATATGTATATTTTTACAACTCGTGAAGCACCCAAGAACCCCTGCCAATTTGGTTCTTCCTCACTGTCACAAGTCAGAGCCCACTAGCCATCTCCACCCTCATCTTCATGTATCCTGGGGGGCTACCTATTGCAAAGTTGGCTAAAATCTACTGCTCTTCTTTTCTAAGGAAGTGGCAATCCAACAATATTACAAGACATTCTCGTACCTTTTCATTACAGTTAGACTGCTTCAAGCCATTGTAATGGTATACAGCAAAAGACTCTTGAATCTTTGGATCCTAAGAAGAAGCATAAGGCAAGCAATCTCAGGTCATACCCTAACTCCATGAAGGACTTAGTGTATGACCTGAAATCATTATTTTGCATTTATACACTTTTTATTGCTTTTTATTACAAATGTAATAATGGGAGCTAGTTTGGTTAGTGATTGAGACATCAGGTTAGGAGAAGGAGAGAGTGAGTTCTAGTCCTTCCTTAGCTAGGAAAGCCAGCTGGGTAACATTGAACCAAGCACTTTTGCTCAGCCAACCTGATAGGGCAGTTGTTGTGGAAAAAATAGATGAAGGTATCTTGGATTTATTCGTCACTTTGAGTTATTTGTAAAAATAATGAAGATGGGATATAATTGACTTTACTTGTCAGAAGCCAGCTGGAAAGGTTACAAATGGCAATCATATGACCCTGGGACACTGCAACCATTGTAAATACATGCTGACTGCCAAGCACCCAAATTGTGATCACGGGACCGTGGAAATGCTGTGTTGGTTTGTAAGTGTGGGGACCAGTTGTAAGTCACTCTTTTCAGTGTGGTTGTAACTTTGAATGGTTACTAAATGAATGGTTGTAAGTCAAGGACTAGCTGTAAATGTACTTCCAATGATTTATAGTAAATTAAGATTGTAATACTATGACATTTTCTAGAAAATATATTTCACTGCGGAAGGAAAAAGATGATGACCAGCAGCAAGGTGTATGGACTCAGTGAAAGGTGTGTTGAGGGAACCATTGGGAAACTTGAAAGAATAGGTCAGGGATAAATCATCATGACTAAAATCCAGGATTGTCTGTAAATTCATCCAAAAGAACTAAAGAATTACAATGTCTCTGCATTAGCACTGGCCCTATTGGTTTCAGGATTGAGATTTGCACAATATTTATTTACAAATGTTCCATCACAAGAACCCAGAAATATGGTATTACCTGTTCAGGGAAAAATTCCTGAAGAAAGGGACCTAGTAAGATGATTCCTAGTCCTTCTGGATCTAATTTTGTTTTCATAAGATTAACGCTGTTAAAATGAAACACGCAAAATAAGGCACATTCATATTTTTGCATGACTAAATGCTGTGCTTTTAAATACCAAAAACAATCAAATGGTTGTATTTAAAATCTGAATAGCAAATGCAAGAGAATGGCATTTTGTTGCCAAAATAAGATTACTTACAAATCTATTTAAAATCAAAGCAACAGCAATAATAAAGACTCCACACTTCATTACATAAAGTTTTTTTTAAAAAGAGATTGCAGTCTAACTTCTGGGATTATACTTGAGTAGACTATACAATTACTGCAAATATTTCACAGCATTAACACATCTATCAATTTTCCAAATGTTTTGTAGAAATCAGCCCTGATTTTATTATTTTAGAGGATACAAGAAAATTAAATATGCAAACTTAGCAGCATTAAGCATCTCTTCAAAACACACATTTAATACAACGACAATATCCTGTTCAAACATTATCATTTTGGTTAAAGTGAAAATCAAGCCATATTTGGGACCAAGAACCTCCCTTATGTAAGTGTATACTTCTGATTTCAGGCACATGGATAGAACCTATGCCCCATACCCTTTCTCTCTGTAGACTACATCTGAATTCTGTTCATGAATGTCTGTGGTGGTAGGAAGCTTCATAACCATAAATGGAAATTATCAGCACAGGTCTCTATACACGTGTGCCTTTATTTTAACCCCACGAAAGGCTAGAGCATCTTTGCAAAATTAAAATATGAAATGGACAGATATTGACTTTTAATAGATAATACTGTATCATAGAAGAAATTCACCTTCCATATCACAAAATCGTATCCCACCAAAAGGTTACCACAGTGATTTGATACCATAACTGTAGGCAACTTATACTTACTAATCAGGATCTGATACAAGATCCAGGGCCTTCATCACATCTTCTAGAAGAGGATCTGGTATAAAGCCATTATCTGAGGAAAAAAGTACTTTAATTAACATTCCAGTATAATGCTTTTGTTGACTGATTAGTGAATACTTTTTGAGTGGGAAGAAGTCAACATTTATTCATACATGGGTGTAAAAGCCAATCTCATGAAGGTGCTGTCATACAGGAAGGTGTCATTTGGGAAATTTTCCACTTTTCTTAGTATCATACTCTGGGTAGGGAAACTATGTCTATTAATCTGTAGCAATCACTGCCTTGATGGACCTTTTGAGGTTGACATATATGTATTCATAGATCCAGAGAATCAGGGATAGTTTAAGGCAGTTGAAGGATACCGAGTTCTACTGGGTCCTGTAAAACAGGAGACCACCTAATTGGTCTCATGTGCCTCACCTCTGATCCCCCTGCTACCCAAACACTTTGCTCTGCTCTAGCAATTATGGATGTTCCTGCCTGCCTTCCTTCCTGACTGCATAAGACCAAGCAATCAACAGATGAAAAGGCTTGCTAGCTTATCCAGAATGTCAAAATCAAATACTTCATAATAAGATTTATGAACAAAGAAGAAAAAGGGATTGATCTTGTGTAAGTGTGATGTGGACACTGGCAGAAGAAAGGTGTTCTGCAAAACTTTGCTAGACAACCCAAAATCACTAAGCAGTGCCAGGAAAAGGTATAAATAAATAGCAGTCCTAGTTTTCCGCATTTATATCTTCCTTTTCAAGGAAATGTTGACGGTTATCTTGGCTAAGCTTGGCCAGTGCTTTTGCTGAGGGATAGGGAAGGTGCAAGCAGTGCAGGCAAAACATGCCATTTTCCCCAAGCTACTTTCTCTCTTCCAAGCTGAGAGAGAGAGGAGGCAGAGGAGACGGGGCATTATTTGATAGTATGAACAAATGATAGAGATGATTCAGCTGAGATTTTAAATTGGACTTTCTCAAAGTTTCTGACAAAACGTTTACATGGTTCTCTTGAGTAAGCTTAGTAGCTGTGAGTCAGGCTACCTCACAGATGAGTAACAAATTAAAAGTCAGTAAATTGGAATAAACGGGCACTGTGACATTACTTAGGTAAAAAAGATTATCAGAGCAATTACTGTTTCCTTGTTCGGAAACAGTTTATTCTAAAATGAGGCAATTGCTATAGCAAAAAGTACAGGAATTCAGTAAAATAGACTTTCAAAATTAAACCAGTAAATTTCTTCTAGTTACTTAATATTTTAGTTCACATTCTGTAGCTATGCAAGAATCTGTTTGCACTATTAATCTATAGCTATGTGGGGAGAAGACAAACCTGGTGTTGCATTGGGCCTCAAATTCCTTTCACTGGCCCTGATCTCAGTCCCACAGCAGCAATTACTCAACATGGTAAGTTGTATTTAAGGACTGGATAAATAGTAGCCAATAACACAGAAAACATGGATATAACATTAAAAAAATTCCAGACACTTGATATTATCTGTGAGAGATAACTTTACTGATGAAATTTGTTGCATCTTCACTTCAACCAATATACGTAGGAAGAAACTCAGGCTTAACTTCCTGAGAGACAACTGAAAGGGCCTCTAGATTGCTTACCCTCAGGGTCATATGTCTGAAAGACTCGCCTGGCCTGTTCTGAAGGCGCTTCAGGAGCAACAAGACCTATATCCTAGGGGGGAAAAATCCATAAAATTTAATTGACTCTCACTGTTGTAGCTATAAGGAAAATGTTTTATAAAGGAAACATAACTTTCTAGAAGAAACCACTAGAAAAAGGCTGACAAATCTGCCTACGTAAAAATAGCATGAAATCTGCCTACATAAAAATAGCATGAAGTCTTTACAAGACTATCTAGATTTTGATAGAAAGGAACTTCAGAATTGAAAGACAATTCAGCTACGACACCAAACAGTGCTTGAAGAAGCTTTAAAAAGATTTTTTTCTATAGCCTCCTACACAAGCCTATGAACATACAAGTCCACAAAAAATTTGTGAGCTGATCAAGAAAGAAAAGACTTTCTGTCCCTCCTCTATGTTTTAAATAAAGCAATTGCATAAAAAACGGATCTTAGTTCCTGGGCTACCCCATTTGTTTCTATGCGGTCACTTTCTTTCTCCTTCTATTAATTTTACTACTTCTTCCTCATTTGTCTATTCCACTATCTATTCCACTGAAACACTATTCCATAAACTGTCTTGCACGTGATTCCCTGTAACCTATGGGCTATTGGGAAAATGCTCAAACAGAAATGAGATCTTTAATGAGATCTTGTAATAAAACATAGTTTGCAAACCTACCATCTCTGCAACATCACAAATGATAATCTTCTCTCTGGCAGATGATTATACTAAACAGATAAGTAACTACAAATGTATAATGTGGCAATCCAGAGTAGTTACCAACAAATGATGCATAAAGCCTTTTGCAATTACTTATTATTATGCAAAAATGACTTTTTTTAGCTTTGTACTAGAGAACAAAACAGGTTAGATTCCCAAATTAAGGTTTTGACATTTTCTAACATTTTTTTTAATGTTGAATGGTCAAGGACTGTTGAATTTGTTGTCATCTAAGCTTGGTTGTTTTCTGGCAGTCATTTCACAACCCAGCTAAGTAGCATCATCAGTGCAAGCGAGATTTGCACCCCCAGTGTACATAGCAAGCAAATGGAGCTTGCTGTTTATATACAGCAGCTTGCCCTGCTTGTGTTGATGGCAGTGTGGCTTCTTCCTACATAGTTGTCTCATTAGATATTATTTCTGCCCTGATTTCTTCCCTGATGATTCGGAGAAAAATATTTCCATTGGATATTAAAGCTCTTGGTATATATCACAAGTGAAAGAATTGGCTTTACAAAACTTCTCTCTCACTATATTTGTTACATAGATTTTTTGTTCTCTGTCATTATAATTGAATAAAGTTTTATTTTTATTGCAAAGTACTGAAAAGCAAACTATTCATTAACTCTAAGCAGCAGTAATATTTATTGACATGTAAACTTTCCCCATATGTATTTATTTTATCTTCCAAATCTCCCAACCTCTTGCCAAACACAAGCACCCATGTTATGCATATTATCAAAATACATCCTAAATTCTTTATTTTCCATAGAAGAAATCTTATTCGTTGTTTTCCAAATTCTTTTCAAAGCATACCATATCACAAAGATAGGACATATAGTGTTTCATTCTTTAAATCATATTACTATTCTTACTATCCATTTTGCTGCCATTTAAATCTAGTTTTCCTTGATAATATAGGTTTATTTTAGGAACTCATGTTTACCCTGGAAGGCAAACACACATAGTCCATTAGTATATTTTAATGAGCATTTGTCAGCTGTTTTCATTCTTAAAAATCAAAAACAGCACATACAAACCCTACAGCAACAGAACTGCTGATAGAATTTCCTGGATTCTGTTTTAACAAACCATTTTAAAAAACTTCCTAAATTCTGTTAATCTAAATATAGGATGAAGCTATATACAATTACTATACAGTACTCATCAGAAAACCAATTTCATATATGCTAAATAGGTGTTAATCCTTTTTGGAGAAGATTCTATTACAGCCCAGGAAAAACAAAACATTTTTTTTATTTTATTTATATGCCTTATTTATATGCCTGATAAAGCATTAACAGAATTTAAAATTCTGTTAATAGCTTTCTTAGTGCTTAGTGCTACAATTAATTCAGGTTAGTATGGGCAAGATACAATAGTGACAGAAGCGTGTTCAAAAAGTTCTATACAGCTTGAAATCTTTTCAAATATACTTCAAATATATTACAAGTTGTAAGCTTGAAAAAAAAATACATAAATTTAAACCTGTTACTAATTCAGTATAATTTAAGGCTATACTGAGTTGAGGCATGCCAAACAACTTCAGTCATTTAGATAAAAGAAGTTGCTATACCATAAAAACAGAACTATTCTTATATTTTTATACACTTTTTCTTCTTAGTGAAGTTAGACAACTTTTTTTTTAATGGACTTAATTTTATCTTCTATTTATTTCAATTTTATAGCCCTATATTGGCTTAAGCCAATTTACAAAGCAGCATCACTTAAATACAGGATGTCAGCAATTAACTACTTTTCATATAAGGGCAGTATTTGATAATTATATTCACACTGTGCTCAAAGTACAATAGCTAACTGAAATTATGACCACAGTGATATAAATTATTCTTTAATCCTATGGATAATTTATAGTATACAATTAACATCCAGATTGTTTTAAAGTCATTTAAAAACTCATAGAAGAGCATTTGTATCAGAATTGGATTTAATACTATATTACTATGTTGAATATGCTAATATGCCACAGCATAAACAAAATAGTTTAATCTGAAATTATGTGTAACCTGAACTGTTCGCATAATTCATGTATTTCTTTTCTCACAGGTACCAATTTATATTGCAAAATATTCAATTAAAAATAACATCCAGAACAACTAAATGAAACACAAGACTAACATTTATATTCTTACATTGTCTCCTTAATACTTTTCTCTTACTAGAGAGTAATAAAACATTTTGTGTATTGGTGTATGCATTTCAACACAAGGAGACAATAAAGAAAATCAAAACCACTTCAAAAGACAACATAAAATGAATTTGCAAGGTTATTTAACTGCACTTGTAAAGAATGAAACTAAATGCTCTATACAAGAATATATGCAATGTAGGTGGGCAGTCAACATCTGTCAAATACATTACTGTCTACAGGCTGATCAAATAGTTAACAGGCGACAAAAAGACTAGTAAATTTTTTGTCATCCATATAATTGCACCAGAATTCACCAAATTTAACATTTTTTTTGACATACATTAAGATGCTTCGAAGTCAGCTATAAAGCATATAGCAGATAAATTCAGCTAAATGTGAAAAGATGGATGACTTGTTTTGAAGAATAGTTTTTAACTAGATTTTTAAAAATATACTTTCAATTCTTTGATCTTGAATGCAAAGAATAAAGTGTTTATAAAATACAGAATAGGACAATATTGCTTTCATTTCTCAAAATAAGATTCTGTTAGTTTGCATCACATCCTCTTCTATTCCTTTTTCAATAGGTCAATTCTTATTTGTTCATATTTAAAATTATACAGCTTGTAGGGTCACAGCATTTCATATTATACATTCAGACGTAGGCAATCTTGAGACACCACTGTTTCTGACACTTTCTGAACATTGTAGTTAATATACTATAGTATCTACACCTATTTAAAACATAAAACATTTTACAGTTATTTCTTTTAGAAGTAAACTGCTAAAACCTTGAAAAGGAAGTAGACAGAAACTAGATTTTTCTTCCAAAAGAAAAAAATGAATTCAACCTACTAGGTGTATAAACAATTATATTTTCATGGTCCACAGTTAGTCATGAACAGTAAAGCCTTTCAGACTATCATATTTAGAGTCTATACACAGTAAGATTAGTTAGAAAAATATATACATGCATGTGCTAGATTCAGCAATACGGAAGTGGCATAACTTTGCTTACTGATCTAATTCTACCTCACAGGAATATATCTTAATAAATAGACTATAATGCAGTTTAAAGTTTAGTTTTGATCATGAACACATATATCTTTAATGCTCAAAATAAAATAAGGTTCTTTAGTCTTTCTGGAAATTTATTACTTTTACTTAATATTTTCCTCGTTAAAGTTTCTTGAACTCCCTTAGTACGATGCTTCTGTTATTTTTAATTTTTTGCTCTTCATTCTTATCTTTTCTTTAAAAAAAGCACTCAGTTACTGCAAATTTGACAGGAGCTGAATAATGGAAGATTTAATTAAAGATTGAAATAATGTTGAACTGAAGCAAATTTCACCTCTTTGGCTCATCAAAAACCAATTCAATATAAGCAATGGCGAGCCATTTCTTGTTTTGATAAGCCGTTCTGGATTAAATCAGAACAACCCTTTATTTGCAGCACTGAAAAATCACAGATTACAATACATGTAATACAATACATAACTTTCTAAAAACAGCCATGTATGGATTTGTTATTTCTGAAAAAAAATCACAAAGAGATTTTGTTTCTTTGCCATACCAAGCAATCAAGAATGTTTTGAAGATATTTCAATCATAACAAGCCACATGTTTAAAACATTTTTTAAGTTCAATAGTTTTAGAGAAATATCTTTCATTTAACTTTCAATATTACCAATCTGTTTTGCAAACACTATTGTATGGAAAAGCTATTATACTTTAAGAAAAACTTGAACTATAAGACTCAAAGAATATTATTTGGCCCTAAACATTGAAATAAAAAAGGAAGGAATCCTACTTTGGCAAAAAAGACTGTAAGATGAGTTTCACTGCCAAGTATCCAAATAGGGAATTTTGGAGACTTCAAATAGGATCCAACCTAAGAAAAACAAGAACATTAAAACAAAACAAAACAAAAATGAATTAGCACATTTCTAATGGAGCACATAATGCATACTTCTGCTTCAAAATATTGTTGGGTAAACAAGACTCAGAGTACTCTTAAAGAAAAGAAGTCTACATCTGGACACTGGCTTTCTAACTATGGCTTAAATTGCATTCCAAGGAAAAGTATCATAGATAACCAGTTGTTATTTAACTTTTGTACTAAAATAAGAAACAAATATAAAAATAGAAATTCAGTATGGCATTTGGTAAAGGTATTAGTTTATAATAGTAAGACTCAGATTAAAGTCTGATCATGAAACATATTAGATAATTTTGAGCCAGTCTTTCTCACAGAGCCTTATGTAGCTGACAAAAGTGTTGCTACGAGGTTAAAGTGAGGTGAGATATAAATGTCAAGCTGATGGAGTGATTTGTACTGGAATGGAAAAAGATGTTTCAGTACATAGTGAGATGCTTGTATAGCACTTTTCAGCAATTGCTTAAAACAGTCTTTTTCCTGGATCATGCAGCAACTCTCCACAGCTGTAATACAATCTTAGGAAAGGACATGTTTGGTTTAAAGAGTTGCCAGCAGATGTTACTTGTATTCCTACATGAGTTCAGAAACACATTTTCTGCCCTTTATTCTAAGCACCACATAGACCTAATAAATGTTAATGACTGACTGCTAATATAATAAACAGAGTTAAGCATGCAACAAAAAATTCAATTTCCAATTGGGAATAATCTGATCTCTTTTAACTACTACTGTAACAGTGAATGCTTCTTTTAAAGAAGAAAATTGTAAAGTATCTATCTATCTAAGCATGCAATCACCTCTAATATAAGAAATTTAAGATAATACTGGGTAATGCTTTCATTCATTAGACATAAGTGAACTGTTTTTTGAAGTCATATAATTCATCATGCTTTCACAAGACAGATTTTAAAAAGCTTACCTTACAGTATCTCAGGGATTCCATAAGTGTTAGAAAACCAACAGCTCCTTGTTTATTAATTCCAAGTAATTCTGAAGAGAGACAACATTCCTGTGTTAGATTATTCAAAGTCTGATTCATAGTTCTTTTTCTTAGTTACACCATACAATGAAATTTTTGTTCTATATTAACTAAGTGACTGGTAAATAAAAATATAGAGGGAGTAATACAACTGAAATAAGCGACATTAAAATAATATTTTTCCTATTTTCAGTATTTTTTATGTTTAATGAAGCAAAGATAGACAAATAAATAGTAACTGAAAAGCACACATCAGAAAAGGACTGTACAACTGAACAATTAGAACAAATGCTTATGAATTCAAGAAACACTGCTAGAATACAAAGGAAACTAAGCTAAAGTGACTAAAACTTGTTGGTTTTAGGCAACATTACAATTTTTGAACACACATCACATTTATTTCGAGGTGGAACATGTATGTAGAATCTCAGTAATGAATCTCACACATCTAACAGAAAAAAATGCCCTTTGAAATTGTAATGACACAACAACTCTTCATAGCAAGGGTCAGAATTTGTTTTGATGAGCGATTCTGGACTAAATCAGAACAACCCTTTAAATTAGCCATTATAATTTAAAGTTTGTGGGGTTAAACAACGCAGGGATATAAAATTTCTATTTGAAGATTATTTCAACCAAACCCATAACTAGAACTGATAGCAGTAGATGGTTTTATTTAACATGTGTTTAGTTTTTATAAAAGTTATTCTGAGCTGCCCACTCTGTATCCTAAAACAGTGGTAGGCAAACTTGGCTCTTTCACACCCTGTGGACTTTAACTCCCAGAATTCCTAAAACAGCCAAGCTGTCTTAGGAATTCTGGGAGTTGAAGTCCAGAGAGTGTGAAAGAGCCAAGTTTGCCTACCACTGTCCTAAAAGATAAGCTGTCTTCTTAACAATGTATTCCTTTCCATCGCCTATAATATGTATTCCTTTTTGAAAGAGTTTGCTCTTTATAGATGAATTACTACTTCACAGCTTATCCCAAGAACTAATATGAGAGGGAATCCAACCCATCCTTTGCAATCCCATATACTGGTGACATGTATTTAGAGCGGAAGAGTCATTTCAGATTGGTGCTTTCTTGTTATAGAAATCAAGTGTTTGCTTGCAAAAGTTTCAAAAATCATCATCTCATATATTTGGCTACAATTTAAAGGTCCCTCTCCACTATCCAATCATTGTTGTCAGTTAGCATAGACTACATTGAGATAGGCAGACCATTTCATGACGTTACATGCTATTCTATTACCCTTCTACATTTCAATTTCTTTAAATGTTATTGAGAGAGAGGCAGGGAGTGTGTGTGTGTTTGTGTGTGTAAATGCTAATTTTACATTCTGTTTCAATCTTTCCACACTGTTATTCCAAGCTCTTTCTTTTACAACATAAAACAACATAGAATCACAGTTTTAAGTCTTCCAATAATAATTTGCTTCTAATCAAATTGCAACACATGGCAATACATGCAACATCCACCTGGTTAAACAAAAAGTGATATGGGGATTAAACTTTCCTTCAGACATGGTCATAAGACTAAACTCAAACATAGAATCTGATACATTTTTTAGCAGTACACTGTCACAGAAATTTGCATAAAAAACACTTTTAGAGATCAGATTTTAAAATACTTAGCAATGAAAAACTAAGTCATTTGCACACACAGACATAATCAAACAGCACTTTATTACCATCTGATGATCTTGGAGAAACATTTTTATCTTATTCTAAAAGCTTTAATAATTTTTTTCTTTACGAGCTACTGCCATCTTGTGGATTTAAAAATATTGCACTCATTTATTGGTGGGATATAGATAATCCTCAATTTATAACCACAATTAATCCTAAAATTTTAATCAAGCCATTATGTATTAGATTTAATTTTATGACCATTTTATGGTCATTAAGTGAATCACACAGCCATATGTCTGAATTTAGCTTATCCAATGGGTGTTTTTTGCCAGAAAATGGCAAAAAGTCACAAAACAAGATCATGTGGACATGGAACACTGCAACTGATTGCAAATGTGAGTCAGTTGCCAAGTGTTCAAAATGAAATCATGTCACCAGGGTAGTAGTGAGATAGTTGTAACTTCAAGAATGGATTGTAAATAACTTTTTTTAGTACATTGTATCTTCGGCTGTCCATTAAGCATCAGTCATAAATCAAGGAATATCTGTAACTTAAAGTCTGATATGCAACAATTGCTGAAAAATGAAAGTGTTGCATCAGATTTTGGCAAGAAAGTAGAACAATTATTTAATGTTAGATTTTTCCTTTTATAATCAAAGTTATTTCAAGGCTGTAAGATCAAAATCTTATAGGATGAATTAACTGCACCTTTAGAAGGAAGGAGGTCAGGGCTATATACAGTATAGCCTGCAACTTTAAGTTGTTTTTATCTAGCTCAATTGTTATTTCAGACTAACTTCAGATGATGATAGTTTAAAATACCAGGTCAAACTGAAAAGTCAAGGAACCACCATGAAAAATCCATTCTACCCACATAGGCAATATAGCAGTTTAGTAAAATTATAATTTTTATGGTTTAAAATTCATTTAAAATTTTCATTGATGTTCAATTACTATTTCTAGCATTTTAGGCCTGAAATAAAATCTTATGGTGAAAGAGTTTATCAATAAAACCTGTTCTAGAGTGTTGTGGAAAATAAGCTTGATTGCATACCTGGAGGGATTATCAGTAGGAAGCACTCATTAAACAGAAATATTTGATAATTCCAATAAAGATACAAAATTAATTTACCTGAATTGAATGCAATTCAAATTCAAAGCAAAGGCAAATAAATAAGGTTTTTTTAAATTCAACATTACTATAAGGCAAATCAAATTCATACTTACTCATTCCTGAGCATTCCCTATCTCCATCCCAGACATTAGATACTGCAAATCCCGTCAGCAGAAGATTAATTAAACTTTGGCTTAAAAGGCAGAAGAAAAGGTTTTTGATAATTGCACTGTTGCTTTTTGCTAAAAAAAGTTGATATATTTTAACTACTCACTAAACTGCATAGTAAACACAGTACCCTGTGCATACACCTTTTTGGATAGCCAAGACATTCATTTTAGATTACAAGGCGTAAAAAGTTAACTTTCTATACAACTTTGTAAGAGGTGCTTGCAACGAGTAATAAATATTACATAAAAAGCTAGTTACATGTTTTTTTTATCAAGTGATGATTATTACATAATTAATTCTATTTCTAAAATAGCATTTGTTCAGTCACTAGTTTAAGGAAGTTAGAAATAACAAAGCTTACCTTCCATGACCATAAACAGGATCTATCAATGGTTCGGCTGAATCTTCAATTTCATTTTTTATATTTTCAATGCCCTTAAAAATTATAGGACAATGGCCACACATTTGTGCTAAGAAATATATTTTTCCCAATTCTTTAGCATGCATATTTAATAGGTTTTAGCTATTCAGCTGAAAATTCAAACATGTGTCTTACCTTACAATTTGTTTATTTTTTCATATAATTTAATTGCCAATAAATACTATCCTATACAATATCCTCTTCTGTTGTGGTATAAAACTAAAAGCCACATCAACTCATTCCAGAATCTTTCAAGAAATTCCAGGCTGTATAAAGTAGCAAAGCTTCCATATTTTTAGCAAAGACTTAAAATTCAGCATATGTACAAGTACTATTACTCTTTAAAATACAGTGCATTTTATTCTGTTCATTTTAGGAGGAAAAATGCATTATTTAAAACATCCTTTAATCTTTTAAATAGTCTTCCTCTAACCAACCCTATTATAATCATTTCAGAAATAAACCTACAGCTAGCAAAGACCAGAACCTACAGCTATATAAACATATACACACATAACACATACAGATACATGCTTGTGCTAGAAGCCTAACTCATATAATTTAATGAAGCTAATGTAGAAGTTCTAAAATAGTTTTAAAAACACACCTTAGTAAGTATCACAGAATACAGAAAAAGTAATACTCCAAATTTATTTCCCCACATTGCATAGTGATTCCAAACTGCATCCTTGAAATCAGAAAAGTTGGCATATGAACGCTTGCTAAAGATTAAAAACAAAAGTCAGTTAGGCATTCAAAGGGCATTCAATACTTGTGATTAATGTAAATGCAATATAACTAAGAACAATTGTCTATTAGGAAAATCAGTAGTTATAGCAGGTATACATTATTAGTGGTATCAATGTAGTAGAATAAATCAAAATTTTAGAAACATGTTTAAGATTCCACATCTGAAAAGATTTGACATGTTATAAAGAAAATGGGTAACTTATTAAAATTTCCACTATGTTTATACAGGTTATGTTTAATGTATGAAATTAGACATTTTATACAATGCCTAGGAAATTTATAGAATGCCAAATTGGGATGCCAAAGTATGGAAACACTTAATATTTCACACATTTATACACATTTATACACATTTTATGCAATGCCAAAAGGCAATCCTGCAAAGCATAAAATATTCTCACTAAAATGCCATTCTAGCCTTCCTTGTTGCAACAAGTAGTGGTATTTTCAATACTCGTATTTTTCTCTTTTTTTTCCCAGTAAGAAAGTCCTGTCCTTTATTTTGCATTTCTTCTTTCATTTTCATACATGTCTTTTAAATAAACTCTAACCCTAACCATTTCATGACTCTCTTTTCATACTTAGCCCAAATAGTTCTTGTCATTCTGCATAATGCCTACATATTACATACAATGCCTCGGGAAAGCATATTAAAATAACAGACATTTCATACTTTCCTAAAAAGTTACACATTCTATAGATTTCCTAGGCATTCTATATAATGCCAACTTTACACATATTGCCTTTACACATATACACTTTACATACATACATACATACATACATACGTGTGTGTGTGTGTGTGTGTATGTATGTATGTATAGTAAATTAATGCATGTTTATATGGATTAAATTTATAGGTTGCTCAATTCATAATGACTTTAGGCAATATATAAATTAAAAACAAATTCAATACAATAACATTAAAAGGCATATTCTTCCTAAACTAGCATCTGGAAAAACATTTAAAGGATGTCAGTTTGGAGCCAACACTAGCCTCCAGAGTACACTATTTCAAAGAGCAGGTGCCATGATGGAAAAGGCACATCACCTGGGACAGATCATAATCAGAGCCTACCCACTGGGTCAGAATTTACCCAGTGAGCAGAAACAATGGGAGAAAAACAGTCCATCAGTCAACTAGGTGCACACCCTAACTGAAGGGCTCTATAGGTCACAGTAAATATTTTGAATTGTAGTTGAAAATTTACTGATAATCACTGTGGCTCACAGAACAGAGGCATCACTGATAATTATTATTACTATTAAATTTATTTTGCTGCCCATCTCATGGATTGAGGTGACTGAATGGCTTTAATAATTTTAAAATTTGTAAACCCATCAAAACTATTGGACAAAACCAGAAAATTATAGCTCCAGGAGTCTGCACACTTAATACTCTTTTTCCTCTCTATTTTAAAAATTAATGTAAAATTTCAGGTGTTATTTCCTACTAATAATATGTTTATTTCTGGTTTTAAAGCAGCAGGTTGCATGAGCTTAAGCAGGTTTAATCTTGATGTTCAGCCACATGGAATAAAACAATACTAAGCTTGTATCTTAAAATGATAATTTTGAATATTTTAAGTGCTGCAACATGTTACTTACAGAATTAGTGCATGAAATCGTTCAAAGCCAAACTCTTCGACAGCCAAGGCAGCTATACACAAGAAATACTTTTTAGCAGAAAGACAACCAAAACTGACACAAGAAACACACAGCAAGCTGGAATACTTTCAAGCTTTTCATAACGAAAATTCACCCCCCAACACCTTCTTTCAGTACAACTTTTGTTACATTGTACATGCCAGTTTAATGAAATTAAGAGTCAATATTGCCAAGATTACAAAACCACTGAATTTCAACAGCTTTGCAAACTAACCAGAGTCAGTTTGACATGAATTATGAAAACTACTGCAGGAAAACCATCAAGCACAAGCATAGTTTTTCTAAAAGGATAACTTAGAATAATTTGGATTTCAGAACAGAATTATTGTAAGAAAGCTGTATTTTTGTTTGATTTTTCTCAGGTTGTTTCACTACAAAACAGCAAACTAGGAGCATGCATCTTTTAAGAAATATTTTGCACTTTTTAATAACTAAGGAAACAGTAAAAAAAAAGCTATATTTGGTGCTTTTCCAATTCAAACTTTTTACCAGGTTTTCTCACTTTTTGAAAGAAAAATTAAAGAGAGTTTTTCAATGTAACCTATGCCTAATCAGTTTAAAGGTTCTAAGTGGAATTTACTGAAACTTAGTTACTGAATTTCGTAAGTAATGAAAATAAATGATTTATGGTTAGATTAACATAACAGTGCTGTATCTATTATAAATATGGTAAGTACTTATTTGATCAAATTAATTGACCGCCCATCTTACCACATACCACAAGGTAACTCTGGGCAGTTGACAATAAATATCCAAAGAATGATTGTAGATTTTGAATTCTATAAAAAGAATTCTACTTCTAATAAAAGAAACACAGCTGCAAGTCAGATAAATAAATCAAATAACAAAAAAATAATTACCTTAATATTAAGCTACTTGGTTGTTAATAAAACATATAATGTGAAGCTTTGTGTAATAAATACATTTGGAACAGTAACTAGGCATAAACAATAAGCCTCAATGAAAAATATTGATGTATTTATTGCATCTAATAAAAATATCAAATCATCAATAGGCTGAAAGAATAAGGAATAAGAAAGTTTGAACCAACAAGCCTGAATTATTTTAGTCAATATAAAACAAACAAATCAAGCAATCCTTATATAAATTATTGTCATCAATTTCACCGAACCTGAACTAAGTGCAATAGTTTAGAACAGAAAGAAATAATAGAATGAGGAATCTACTATAGAAATCAAAGTCTTTATTTCTAAACAAGAGAATTTATTCTCTAAGCTGATTAATATTTAATAATATGAATGGACCAGTATAAGAAATGAAAAATCTCAATTTTTGTTTTTGCAATTACCAACTCCAATATATTTTACTACCAGAATGAGTTTCATAATTATATTTTTGTTCCATGAGAAGCATGTATCAGAACAAGGATAACAACTGCTTCTCAACTAATTCCTTTAAAATGGAAAGAAGCGATAAATCATAAGCATATTCCAGCAATTATGAACAAAGCACTAAATAGGAAAGCTCAGAATTTTTTTTTCTCAGCACCGCTTGTTATGTATTGTGGAGCAGTATCATTCTACTGACAAATTTATTTTATCAGAACAATGTTCCCTCCTGTCAAAGAAAGCATTACTTAACTTAAATGAGCCTTAATGTGATGGATTGAATAAATGGGTTGCATACATCATGTGTTATTAACATTAATGCAAAATCTGTGGCTCCTTAACTAATTTACTGTATGACTAAGCAGTGGCCTTCTTTACCAAGCTATTTGAGGCCCAACTAAACAAAACTACTCTCTAATCAGGTGGTGCTCCATTTCCCCCCTCAATAAAATCTGAGTTGTAATGGAATAGCCACATGCTTAAATTTTCTTTTTCATATTCGTGGGCTAATATAAATCTGTGGCCCCATATATGAAAAGAAAATTGGTGAGTCCAGGTACTCAACTTCTGACTGCAATAAAGACTGGAATTATGATTGTGAGTTGCAATGGTTGTTAAGAAGGTCACCACATGACCCCACCCTATTTTATGTTTTTAGTGGCAGTCATTAAATGAATGTCATGTTCATTAACCAAACCCATTTTCTCCCAATGGCATTTTATGCAAAAACACTTGTTCTCCAAAATACTGGTCATGTGACCATTAATTGCTGCAAATTAATTGCTGCAAATATGAGCCAGTTGCCAAGTGTCCATAATGTGAATATATGATTATACAGGAAGGAGAATGTGGCCACTGGAATTCTGTAATCAGATCATAATGGGGATGTCCATCGAAACCTTAGGCACTGGCTAAGCGACCAGAACTACCTATAAATCATTTAAAGCTTTTACAATCTTATCAAACATTATTCCTTCACTATAAAATGGTTTAAGCCTGTAGGCTTAAAAGGTCGTTAAATGTTTTAGTGGAGAACAAATTACATGGACTGCACAAATATTAATGATATATTAATGACTATATTCAACTAAATTTTGGATGAAAACATTAAAGGAGTCTACTGTGGGAATTCTTTCACAGCAGCGACTACTCTGAAAACATTCCACCTAACCAAGAGTTTTGTTTTTGATGCAGTTGTACAGATGGCAACATATTTAGTGCCACAATCTATCCAATAAATATTACATTCATACTCAATAGAAACTGGATATGTGAAAAATATTTCAAAACAGGAATGAATTTAAACTGAAATTTCTCATTCTGAATTTACCAGAAGTGGCCCACTTTTGAAGCATGCTTTTATATATTTAATTGATCAGAGTGCTTATGATTAGAGTTGTCTGGGGTTGAAATATTTCAGCTTGAAATGTTTATACACTTCCAATTAGGTATGGAGACAATAACTAATATGGCTTTAGAAAACAAAAGCAACAAAAAGCTTAAATCAAAATAGCAATAGCACTTATATAATGCTTCACAGTGCTTTACAACCTTCTCTAAGCTGTTTACATTTCTCCCAACAATCTGGGTCCTCATTTTACTGTCCTTGGAAGGATGACAGGTTGAGTCAACCTTGAGCCGGTGAGGATTGAATTCCTGGCAGTGAACTGAATTAGCCTGCAATACTGTGTTCTAACCACTGCGTCACCATGGCTCCAAAATGTTACCGTAAATAATATTTTTAAAAGAATTACAGTATCAACTATACTGTTGCATATAAGTCAAGAAGAATTTGTTAAAATGTAAAATATTTTACATTAAAAATATTTTAATGTGAGTTAAAATTTAATTTAACTTAATTTCTCAATGTATTTTTATTTATACAAAAATACAAATTTTATTTGCTTATCTTGAGGATATTTCAGTAAGAACTTCAAAGTATCATTAATTAGACCAGAGGGTATTTTTCCAAACTTCTCTATATTAAATAATATTGCATTACAGAACAAACTGGCCTACAGTTTTTAATCGTCTACTATTGGTACTGTCTGCTAATAGACCAATTTTATACAAAGTCTGTAAAAGAACTTGGATCTACTGAATGAAATGAATGTATTCCTTCCCATCGCAGGAAGGATTAAGAGCAAGTAGAAGAAACACTTTCTGTGAATTCACCCCCATTTCTTTAATGAAGCTTTATTTTTGATGCTTAATTTAAAATTATATTTGCATCCACATTTATATATTACTGATATATTATTAAAGTATCAAGTTATGAACATTGCATATCAAGCATATTTTAATATTAGAAAAGATAATTGAATGTGTTCAAGAAAGAGGAGTAGGTTATATCCTTCAAGATTACATTTGCTATCTATAGATTGTCTTGATTCTTTAAAAAAGTTTAAGCAGTTAGCTGACTTATTTGGACCCAATCTGACTCAGTCAGAATATCGACAATATAAATACTGTAGCCTAGGCTTAAAGTGTTTGTCAACTACTGTACATCTAGGGGTAATGAAAATTAGGAACAGAAGACAAAATGATCTGTAGAATCATGTCAAATAATCCTATATCTTGAAAAATACATTTTGTATAAAAAGCACAAAGTATTCCTGATTCATATTATACAAAATATCTTACATGAATGGTCTCCTTGAGGGCTTGCCTCTGCTGAACTTTCAGAAACACTAGCAGCATCTTCCATAGGGTTTCCTCTTTGCAATGTTGCCAAAGAGTATGACTCTGATTGATCAGAGCAAGTCATTTCCAAAATTTCACATAATGCATGGCAAAGTAGATTTTTCTGCTCTTCCTCTGAAATATTCAAAGTCAGAACACACAGAGTTTTGACCAGGAACTTGTATACAAAACATGTAGCAGCATTCTTTATACAATCTAATACCGAGTCTTCCTCAAATCCCAGCAGGTTTAAGGCAATTTAGGGAAAAAACTGACAATCAATGATTCTGAATTTCATCCATTTCTTGGGAACTAGCCAATACTTTGTCAGTTCAGATTTCTAAGCTGTTTAAAATATTGGGCATGACAAGAAAGTATTTGGGAATTAAGTCTTTTCTTCCTGGCTCATTCTTTCAGTAATACTCCTCCTGTTGGCTCAGTTGACACATAAATCTAGTTCAGAGCAATAGGAATAAACCTTGGTATACCTTGAACTTTTGCATCCCCCTCTATTTCATTTTTCTCTATCAAGTATAGTCAAGAAGAAAGGCGATTAGGTTAAATAAGGATATATTGATTTGGTTACACTGATCCTAACTATAGTTAGTACATCATATATCGTGTGTGTGTGTGCGCGCGCGCGCGCAGCCACAGGCAACATGCGTCGGACAGGCCACACCCACCCTGGCTAACTGGTGGCCTGTGAGCCAGATGCATCAGACACAGGCCACCCCACCTTGGCCCTGCAAAGGCAAAAAAGTCACAATACATCATGATATGTCACGTGACACGATCGAGTTTGACACCTGTGAGTTAGAATAAGGCATCCTGGAATAAATCAAAGGCAAGCAATACTTCACTATCTTTAAATGTGTGAATAAAAGCAAAGTTTAGATTAGCCAGTTGGATCCAATATAGAGTTTAAATCGCACTTCTTCCACTCCTTCAACAATACCAGAGAAGAAAGGTAAGATGAGAATTTGTTGTCAGTCATTCCTCTCAGCCCAACCCATCTGACACAGTTGTGGGAAAATAGGAGGAGAAAGATGTGCAAGGTATGTTTGCTGTCTTGAGTTGTTTGTAAAAATAATAAAGGCAAGAAACAAATAAATAGCCAGGTGTTTTTATCCCTTCTGAACATAGTAGTCACTAAGTCCTAGCATGTCAGTTAGAAAGAAGTATATATTATAAATTTCTGCTGCTTGCTTAATTTGTATGTTGAGTTATTCTGCAGAATTGGGTTTCCTGTTAAGATTTATAAGTCTAAATTCTATTTTTAAGTTTAATGTTATCATTCTATTTTTAAAATCATCAGCAAATGCATAATCCTCTCTGAATTATGCAGATTAATAAGCATTGATTACAAATAACAACTATTGTTTGGTTTAGTACATATTATTTTGCAAATCTGGCATTATAACCCTCTTGGAGATGTAGGTTCATAGTTACCTTGACACTGTCTCCAGGTAGATTTCTCACAAGTAAAAAGCTTCTTCAGAAGGAGTGCCTTATATTAAAGACAATATTGACATATCAGAAATGTATGATTTGATCTTCAGTGGTGCAAAGTTTCCATTTTCAATATTGGTTTAATATGGGGGGGGGAGATTTATAAATATTCCCCAATACTGAAGTCCTTTTTCCTTATGCCTATATAGAATTTATTATTTTTAGTCCCAATGTCATTTAACAATTACAGATACCTGAAAATATCACTGCAAATCTAACAAGATTCTGTAAAAATGTAATCCCTTTTGTCATATATGGTATTCTAAAAAATAGGAAGCATTTCATGTCAAGTAAGGGATTGCAGACCTATCCCTATTCAGACACACATTACCTTTATTGGAAATCAAGTGCTGCTGAAACTTGAAGAACATTGGATTCTTAAGATGTATATTTTTATCTCATTTAAAAATTGGTAGTTGTAGTATTAAATGAATGTCATATTAAATGAATATTACAGACTTCAACATCTCAAAATACAGGTAGTGCTTGATTTATGACAATTGAGCCCAAAACTTCTGTTGCTAAGTGAAACAGTTGTTAAATGAGTTTTGCCTCTTTTTATGACCTTTCTTGCCACCATTGTTAAGTGAATCACTGCAGTTGTTATTAACATGGTTGTTAAGTGAATCTGGCTTCCCCATTGACTTTGTCAGAATGTAGCAAAAGATGATCACATGATCCTAGGACAGGGGTAGGCAAACATGGCTCTTTTATACCCTGTGGACTT